>CM077190.1:34440768-34518268 GCA_039654105.1 Coreius guichenoti | reverse complement strand
CAGTCAACCACTGTATGATGAATGAATCTCCTGTGTACATCGCACACATCTCTGCTTTGTTGTTAATGATGAGAGTGCAGATTTCAGTGAGTGAGAGCGCTCTGAACAAAACTCCGGCTAATCTGAACGCCTCTGATTATTAGACCGCATTCATAAACTCAATAGAAACACGTGTGATATGCGCAACGCGATTATAACAGATGCCTTTTGAGAAGACTATAATAAGTTCAACCGCCAAAGTGGCTAGTGGGAGTGACTGTGTTACACGCCACAGCCGAAATACACCTGCAAATGCCGGGTTGGCATTAATGTCAAGCCCTGGTCACAATAATTGTCAGTTGTACTCCTCACGAGTTTCTGCACCACATTTTAAAATGTAACCGGTTAATTGTCAGAAGCTATGTTTTCATCCAAAGTTACGAATTGGAATATTGCATAAAACATTTGCGAATAAAGCAGTTTCCATCCCATGTGTTCAAGAGAACAAAATCGTCATTTCCTGGGAATTTGGCGCAATTTACAATATACACTATATTGCCAAAAGTATTGTGACACCCCTCCAAATCACTGAATTCAGGTGTTTAATCACTTCATGGCCACAGGTGTATAAATCAAGCACTAGGCATGCAGACGCTTCTACAAACATTTGTGAAAGAATGGGTCGCTCTCAGGAGCTCAGTGAACTCAAGCGTGGTACCGTGATAGGTTGCCACCTGTGCAATAAGTCCATTCCTGAAATTTCCTCACTACTAAATATTCCACGCTCAACTGTTAGTGGGATTATAACAAAGTGGAAGCTATTGGGAACAACAGCAACTCAGCCACGAAGTGATAGGCCACGTAAAATCACAGAGCGGGGTCAGCGCATGCTGAGGGTCACAGTGCGCAGAAGTCGCCAACTTTCTGCATTGTCAATAGCTACAGACCTCCAAACTTCTGTGGCCTTCAGATGAGCTCAAGAACAGTGTGTAGAGAGCTTCATGGAATGGGTTTCCATGGCCGAGCAGCTCATCCAAGCCTTACATCACCAAGTGCAATGCAAAGCGTGGGATGCAGTGGGGTAAAGCACGCCGCCACTGGACTCTAGAGCAGTGAGACGTGTTCTCTGGAGTGACCAATCACGCTTCTCTGTCTGGCAATCCCATGGACGAGTCTGGGTTTGGCGGTTGCCAGGAGAACGGCACTTGCCTGACTGCATTGTGCCAAGTGTAAAGTTTGGTGGAGGGGGGATTATGGGGTGGGGTTGTTTTTCAGGGGTTGGGCTTGGCCCCTTAGTTCCAGTGAAAGGAACTCTTAATGCTTCAGCATACCAAGACATTTTGGACAATTTCATGCTCCCAACTTTGTGCGAACAGTTTGGGGACGGCCCCTTCCTGTCCCAACATGACTGCGCACCAATGCACAAAGCGTCGGTCCATAAAGACATGGATGAGCGAGTTTGGTGTGGAGGAACTTGACTGGCCTGCACAGAGTCCTGACCTCAACCCGATAGAACACCTTTGGGATGAATTAGAGCGGCGACTGCGAGCCAGGCCTTCTCGTCCAACATCAGTGCCTGACCTCACAAATGCGCTTCTAGAAGAATGGTCAAAAATTCCCATAAACACACTCCTAAACCTTGTGGAAAGCCTTCCCAGAAGAGTTGAAGCTGTTATAGCTGCAAAGGGTGGGCCAACTCCATATTAAACCCTACGGATTAAGAATGGGATGTCATTAAAGTTCATGTGCATGTAAAGGCAGGCGTCACAAAACTTTTGGCAATATAGTGTATGTAATGAAAAAGAAAG
Source organism: Coreius guichenoti (assembly GCA_039654105.1). Classification (NCBI taxonomy): domain Eukaryota; kingdom Metazoa; phylum Chordata; class Actinopteri; order Cypriniformes; family Gobionidae; genus Coreius; species Coreius guichenoti. The sequence goes on along the minus strand of CM077190.1, from coordinate 34,516,481 downwards.
TTGCTGCAATTTTTTCCCTCCATCATAAATGAGTGTCATCTCAGAGCGTCAGGCGAAACGCTGTCATGTTCTCTTGTGTTGGGATGTTGGTGTTTGGGAACGCAATCGTGTGAGACGCTTCTGGAGGGAATTAAACCAAATCATTCTGATGACAGACTTTGACTCAGGCATTTCAGAGCCACCAAACCAACATTTGAGATGCTACGATGCCATTGGTCCGCAGTTATCCAATCATAGCCTCTGCTGAGGAAAAGCCACATGAGGTTTTTGTTGAGCATCAAAGGATTTGTTTAGAAAAAATGTTTCCATTGTAGTTTATGTTTTCTTATCGGACTAAAGATGTTATCCACCTCAATTGAGCGCATACATTTTATGTGCATCTTGGCATTTCAATCCAGCTTTTTATGCAATATCCCAAAATTTGCATTAAATTAGGTGGATGGAAACATAGCTTAAATAAACCACGGCAAGTGTCCCGGTACCGGGACATTTTTAATTGCCTTTTTCCCCTTTTCCCCCCGTCACAGACAGAGAGACAGATAGATAGACAGACAGATGGAGAGAGACAAAGACAGATAGACGGACAGACAGACGGACAGACAGACGGACAGACAGACAGATGGACAGAGAGAAAGACAGATAGACAGACGGATAGACAGATAGTCGGATGGACAGACAGACGGATAGACAGATAGTCGGATGGACAGACAGAGAGATGGACAGCCAGAAGTCAGACAGTCGGACGGACAGACAGACGGACAGACAGACGGACAGACAGACAGATAGTCAGACGGACGGACAGACAGACAGACGGACAGATGGACAGAGAGTAAGACAGATAGACAGACAGACCGACAGACAGACAGACGGATAGACAGATAGTCGGACGGACAGACCGACAGACATATAAACGGACGGACAGACAGACTGTCAGGCGGATAGACAGACGGACAGACAAACGAACGGACAGATGGACGGACGGACAGACAGACGGATGGACAGACAGACAGACGGACAGATAGATAGATAAACAGACAGACTGACAGACAGAGACAGACAGACGGACGGACGGACGGACAGATAGACGGACAGACAGAATTAATCAGACAGACAGACAGACGGATAGACAGACAGTCAGACAGACGGACGGACGGACGGACAGACAGACAGACGGACAGACGAACGGACAGACAGACAGACAGCCGGACAGACAGCCGGACAGACAGAGAGACAGACAGACAGACAGACAGCCGGACAGACAGACTGACAGACAGACAGATAAACAGACAGACTGACAGACAGACGGACAGACAGATAAGCCCCGTTTCCACTGCGGGAACTTTCCCCAGGAACTAGGGACTTTGGGGTGGTACTTGGTGTGTTTCGACCGCAGGGATCAGGGTCTAAATGAAGTTTACTTTTGGGGTAAAAATTTCCCCCTCAAAACGGCCCTGCTTGCGAGGTAGTACTTTTTCAAAGTTCAGGAACTTTCGGGGGTGGGACTTGGGCGCTGAACATGCTGATTGGTTGAGTTCACGCAGCATTTTATTTCAACCTAAAAGTCGGTCCGTGCAGTAAGAGTTGTTTACTATTCGAATCAACAATGGAGTTTAAAAAATACGTCTGATTATCCGACAACTAGGTTCAGGCTTTATTAAGCTTATTTGCGGAGGACGATATCCAGTGGGAACTGGAAAGTCGCGTGCAGTCCTACGTCACCGGTCTAATCTTCACGGTACTTTAGACCGCCATGGAAACAAAGACAGCAGCAGGTCTGGGGGAAAAAGAGTTCCTGGGACAAATTGTTCCAGGTAATTTCGATGGAAACGGGGCTATAGACGGACGGACAGAAAGACAGATAGACAGACAGACAGACAGAAAGACAGACAGACAGATGGACAGACAGACAGACGGATGGACAGAAAGACAGACAGACAGATGGACAGACAGACAGACAGACAGACGGATGGACAGAAAGACAGACAGACAGACGGAAAGACAGAAAGACAGACAGACAGACAGACGGATGGACAGAAAGACAGACAGACGGATGGACAGAAAGACAGACAGATAGACAGTCAGACAGACAGACAAACGGACAGACAGAAAGACAGACAGACAGACAGAAAGACAGACGGACAGACGGACAGACAGAAAGACGGACGGACGGACGGACGGACAGACAGACGGACGGACACAGACAGACAGAAAGACAGACAGATAGATAGATAGATAGATGTCAACACAAGGCTGAGTAAATTATGTCTTCAGTTTTTGTCTGAACTATCCCTTTTACATTTTCAATTTTACAAGTTGTTTTTACAGTGCGGGCAAGGAAATCTGGTTTATAAAAGTACTGAGCGCACCGTGTCACGCGTCTCTGAATGCGTCCAACACTCTGTCCGTTTGATTGAAGTGTGTGGCAGGAGGCAGTCGTGTCTCTGCCAGAGCTTAAATGAGAGTCTTTTGTCCCTTTTTAATAACTGCATAATTGCACAAACTCTCATGTCAATTATCAAGGATAATCACTAATTAGCTGATGGCTGGAGTTAAAAGAGAGGAGAAAAACTCACAGATGCAGAGTAATGCAGCCTCTCCATGACAGCACACAATGAGTTTAAACTATGCAGATTTTTTTCCCTTGTTAAAGCCTTAATGGTGATTACAGTGAGTATTAGGAGTTTCTCAATAGATCTCACAACAGAAACAGAAGAGTTTCTCGTGCACAGAAAAACAGAGGGCGTTTCTCCACAAGAAATGCTACTGATGCAGCATCAATAGAAAGAAAAAACAAGTTGCTCCCTGAAGCACTGCAGTGTTGCAAAAAATGAAACGCAAGAGGCTGCGGCTTCACCATGGCAACCACTGGGGGGTGTCGTTACCCAATGATCAGATCCTCCTAGAGCTCTAAAACACAGGCATTTGATAAAGTGCGCTTTTCTTAATTACTCTAAATAAAGAAAGTTCCTTAATGGTTCTTTAATGATATTAAAAGTTCAATTTAGAAACATACCTACCTAAAGAAGCCTTTTATTCTAACATGCTTTGTGTTGGAAATGGAAACTCAACTGCAAATATATATATACACACCGGTCAGGCATAACATTATGACCACCTTCCTAATATTGTGTTGGCCCCCCTTTTGCTGCCAAAACAGCCCTGACCCGTCGAGGCATGGACTCCACTAGACACCTGAAGGTGTGCTGTGGTATCTGGCACTAAGATGTTAGCAGCAGATCCTTTAAGTCCTGTAAGTTGCGAGGTGGGGCCTCCATGGATCGGACTTGTTTGTTCAGCACATCCCACAGATGCTCGATTGGATTGAGATCTGGGGAATTTGGAGGCCAAGTCAACACCTCAAACTCGTTGTTGTGCTCCTCAAACCATTCCTGAACCATTTTTGCTTTGTGGCAGGCGCATTATCCTGCTGAAAGAGCCACAGCCACCAGGGAATACCGTTTCCATGAAAGGGTGTACAGGGTCTGCAACAATGCTTAGGTAGGTGGTACGTGTCAAAGTAACATCCACATGGATGGCAGGACTCAAGGTTTCCCAGCAGAACATTGCCCAAAGCATCACACTGCCTCCGCCGGCTTGCCTTCTTCCCATAGTGCATCCTGGTGCCATGTGTTCCCCAGGTAAGCCACGCACACGCACCCGGCCATCCACGTGATGTAAAAGAAAACGTGATTCATCAGACCAGGCCACCTTCTTCCATTGCTCCGTGGTCCAGTTCTGATGCTCACGTGCCACTGTTGGTGCTTTCGGCGGAGGACAGGGGTCAGCATGGGCACCCTGACTGGTCTGCGGCTATGCCGCCCCATACGCAACAAACTGCGATCCACTGTGTATTCTGACACCTTTCTATCAGAACCAGCATTAACTTCTTGAGCAATTTGAGCTACAGTAGCTCGTCTGTTTGATCGGACCACACGGGCCAGCCTTCGCTCCCCACGTGCATCAGTGAGCCTTGGCCGCCCATGACCCTGTCCCCGGTTCACCACTGTTCCTTCCTTGGAGCACTTTTGATAGATACTGACCACTGCAGACCGGGAACACCCCACAAGAGCTGCAGTTTTGGAGATGCTCTGACCCAGTCGTCTAGCCATCACAATTTGGCCCTTGTCAAACTCGCTCAAATCCTTACGCTTGCCCATTTTTCCTGCTTCTAACACATCAACTTTGAGGACAAAATGTTCACTTGCTGCCTAATATATCCCACCCACTAACAGGTGCCGTGATGGAGAGATAATCAGTGTTATTCACTTCACCTGTCAGTGGTCATAATGTTATGTGTATATGTAGGAGTGTGTGTGTGTATAAATATAAAACTTTTTACATTACACACAGATATATATGTAGCCTAATTTTATTTTATATATATATATGTATGTGTGTGTGTGTGTGTGTGCTTTTTTCTATACTTTTCAAAATAATTTATAACTGTGTGTGTTTTATTTGCTCTGTGTTTGTTTTAGTTTGTACTTGGATACTTAGAGACATTTTTGCCAGACTCCATCTTAAAAGCTGTTGTGACTCACCGAGCATTTGTTGGGCTTCTCCCCGGAGTGGACCCTCATGTGGATGAGGAGTTTGTAGCGGGCGTTGAAAGGCTTGTGTTTGCGTGGACATCCGGCCCAAAAACAGGTGAAGTCCTCACCCTTGCGCTGGTCAACGTGGACCTTCTCGATGTGCTTGACCAGCTCCTCTCGGTGGCCGTAAACTGCACCACAGTCCAGCCAACGGCAGCCGTGGCCTCCGCTCGCGTCTTCCTCTTCATCTTCCTCCAGCATCGGGCAGAGAGTTGACGGAAGGACCATTGGGTTCTGGCTGTGAGACCCTCGCAGGTGCTGATGGGCACTATAGGGTGGCGGAGGGCCTCTGGGCGGGCTGGGCGTCCTAAGTATGGCGGCAAACTGAAGCTGTATGGAAGGCGACAGGCTGTTAGACGTGTTTTTGTGTTGGATCTCCTGTCCGGGTAGAAGTTGGTGCTCCACTACTAGATTGGTGAATTGATCTTCTAGCGGCGTTGCCTCCAAATGCTGCATGCGGAAACTCTCGGTGTCAGTCTGGACGCACACGCTCTTGTTTGTGCTGAAGTGTTTCCCAGGGTTGGGATGAGGGATGCAGCTGCCTCTGACGCCCAGCAAGTGTCCGCAAACGTCCGACTGCAGAGGGGAAGGAGTCGGGCACGAGGCCGGGGAGCTTCGGGAACCGATGATATACGCCACCAGCGACGTGGGCGAGGTTCGGATGATGGAGTTGAGGTCGAGGCCGATGCCGTCTGAGAGAGGAGACAAGGACAGGGCTCTCTTCTTGGAGCGGGCCGAGAGCCGCGGACTGCTGCCGTCCTCCTTGAAGAGGTAATGAGGAAGAGATGTGGGGTTGGAGACGCATTCAGACATGGAAGTCCCGGGAACGAGACACAGATCAGCTGCTTCTGACGCCTGCTGAAGCCCCAGAGGAGGCAGAACTCGGTAACCGTACGGCCAGTCCAACTTACTGCTGCGGATCGACTGCGTCTCGGCGATGCTCAGGGTGGTCGAGGCTAAAGATTCTCTGGACAGCAAAGACCTGCAATAGATCACGTGCAAATTACAGTTCTGCCGTCATTTACTCTCTAATGTCATGTGTTTTATAGAGTGTTTATAGACATATAATATATATGTCATTTTAATTTTTATTTTAGTTTTATTAATATTTTTAATTGGCTTTTATTTTCATATTTTAAGTTTTGATGTTAATTTTAGTTTCATTTTTAGTAATTTCGTTATGTGCTTTTGACATTTGAGTAGGTTTTTTTTAATATTGCGATTTAGGTTTAATTTTTTAATTTTTTATCTGGTTTCAGTTAATAATTTTAGTGCTTCAACTTAAACGTAATTAATTTTATTGCCAAGGCAACATTTTTCATTTTTATTTGGTTTTTATTTGGTTTTTAACTAATATATATATATTTAGCTTTAATTCAATTAACAGAAATGTTTTAACAGTTTTAGTTAACAATAAATAACCCTGATTTTATATATAGACAGATAGATATATATATATATATATATACAGTTGTAAGAAAAAGTATGTGAACCGCTTGCAGAATCTGTGAAAATGTGAATAATTTTAACAAAATAAAAGAGATCATACAAAATGCATTATTTTTTATTCAGTACTGTCCTGAATAAGATATTTTACATAAAAAAATGTTTGCATATAGTCCACAAGATAAAAAAATAGCTGAATTTATTAAAATGACCCATTCAAAAGTTTATGAACCATTGATTCTTAATACTGTGTGTCGTTCTCTGATGATCCACGGCTGTGTGTGTGTGAGTGTGAGTGTGTGTGTGTGTGTGTGTCGTTCCCTGATGATCCACGGCTGTGTGTGTGTGTGTGTGTGTGTGATGGTTGTTCATGAGTCTTGAGCAGTTAAACTGACCAACGTTATTCAGAAAAATCCTCCAGGCCCTGCTTTTGCATCGTTTGCAAAATATAAATTTTTTTCATTTAGTCCTGCCCTTCAGAAGCAACAGAAGATACTTACATGTTTCCCGGAAGACAAATTAAGTACAATTTACCTTGATCTTCAAAATCAATACATTTTCACCCCCCAGCTCTTAATGCGTCGTGTTTCCTTCTGGAGCGTCAGTGAATGTTTGAGCCTTTTTTAATAGTTGTGTTTGAGTCACTCAATCGTCCTCAGATCTCAGAATCACACAGTCACTGCTGGAGAGGGTTCAAATATGCAAAAAATGCTGGAAAACTGAAGAATGTGCAGGAGCTGGAGGATTTTTCTGAAGAACGTTGGTCAGTTTAACTGCTCAGGACAAACAGTGGACTCAAGAACAACCATCACAAACACACACACAGCCGTGGATCATCAGGGAACGACACACACACTCTCACACACACACACACACACACACTCACACTCACTCACACACACACACTCACACACACAGACACTCACTCACTCACTCACAGCCGTGGATCATCAGGGAACGACACACACACTCTCACACACACACACACACACTCACACTCACTCACACACTCACACACACACACACACACACTCTCACACACACACACACACACACACACTCACACACAGTATTGAGAATCAATGGTTCATAAACTTTTGAACGGGGTCATTTTAATAAATTCAGCTATTTTTTTGTCTTGTGGACTATATGTGAACATCTTTTATGTAAAATATCTTATTCAGGACAGCACTAAATAAAAAATAACATGTATTTTGTATGATCTCTCTTATTTTGTTAAAATTATTCACATTTTCACAGATTCTGCAAGCGGTTCACATACTTTTTCTTGCAACTGTATATATATATATTGCATTTAAATCCAGATTAAAATGCAAAAATGTTTAAGGTGTAAACAATGTTTGAAAATAAATATTTTATTTATAATTATATATATATTTATATTTTTTTATAATACATACATGTATATGTGTATATATATATATATATATATTTTTTTTTTTTTTTTTTTTTTTTTTTTTCCAAACATTTGTTTACACCTTAAACATTTTTGCATTTTAATCTGGATTTAAATAAACCAGAAAAGACTTCTAATTTTTATTTAAAGTTTTTTAACTAATATTTATATTTATATGTCATTTTATGCTTTAGCTTTATTTCAATTAACAGAAATGTTTTTGATAGTTAATAATTTTTTATATATATATATATATGCTGATACTTTATTATGTTTCTTAGTAGTTGCGGTTTTTGCACTTTAATCTGTTTGTTTAATTTATACAATTTTGTGTTCACATTTCTTTTGGTTGTATGATATAAGTTAAACTTAACACTTAAGTGTCTGTAACTTAATTCAATACCGTCATAAAAGCTTTAGCAATTATCGCGGTATGAAAATGTGATACCGTCACATGCCTATTCTGAAGCGCTATGATTGCTTTGACTGACATTTATGTTGTTATTCATGGAAAAATCCTCCGCTGAAGTTGTCAAATGTTTGATGTTGATGACAGACAGTGGCATTTTTCATCAATGTTGTTGATTTCTTGTTGTTGACTTTTGCAGTGCATTTCAGATTCAGAGAAGAAAGTCATGGAACAACATGAATGGCAAGTTTGAATATGTAGATTTGAGAGCTTTGGTGGAGGGAAAAATAATGACTAATTTGATCTATTTGGTCATATGGAGGTTTGATGAGCAGATGAAGGGTGAAGGATGTTTACCTGGCATCAGTGAAGGGAACAGCGAGTGAATGAGGTGGAGCGTTTTGGGCTGAAGTCTGTGGGACGGATGGAGAAACCGGACCCAGACTGTGGACCAGCATGGCGTTGCTCGTCACCTGCAGGTTTGAACTGCCATACGGCCCAAAAACGTTTCTGTTCATCCCCAAAGACAAGTAACCTGGAAAAGAGTCACGGTTCATCAGACATTTATGACCCATGACTGAATGGAGATAATTCATTCCTGCATTATATAAAATCTACTGTAAGAGTTGCACAAAACTTGGAGCACAAAAGAGCTTGAACTCCTGCTGCACGGTCACGTAATACCAAAGTTCAGACTGTCTGAATAAAATCTTGCCATTAAAGAGCAGGAAAAACTGGCAGTAAAAGACTCCAGCAGAGAACTAATAATCAAGCTCTGCGATTTCAGGAGATCAGAGGCTGGTCTGCCCCAGAGATATACTTATTTTCCTTCCTTGTACAGCATAAAGGACAATAATTGGTCTGTCCGGACGCATATCCTGATTACACCCCAGCTAACAAAACATGTTCTGAGAATTTTTTGCTAACGTTTCCATTAAGTTATGAAAATATTATTTCTGAATGTTCTCAGAACATTCGAAATGTCCAGTTTTTTAAATGTTTTAAAACGTTTTTTGTTTTGTAAACATTATGGAAATATTACTTTTAGTAGTAACATTTAAAAAACGTTAGACTAACATCCAACTAAACGTTTCAAAAACGGTAAAAACATTCCATGAATGATGTATAAATAATGTTTTTGTGCTAACATTTTGAAAACATAGATAGCGTTGAACGAACGTTCTATTAATGTTACTGGAAGAACGTTTGCTCATAACTCTCAGAGAACCTTTCCAGAACATTAGATAAAGTTCTGAGAATATTTCCTTGTTACTGCTTATTCAACCTTTGTTGAGAAACTGTTTTATTGTTTTCCTGGTGTAGATTAGAAGCAACTTCACCAGAACATCTTATGTTTGCAAGTTACACATAAAGAATGCAGATATTTCAAGATTTTGTACTGTTCAGGGCTCATTAATAATGATGGCCTCTGCTGTTTTTTCATGCGTTGCAAATTTATACTATTAAATATTGCAAATTGTGTATGAAAGTCGGCATGAAATGGAAGTTGCGCAGGTCTTTTCTTCCCTATTGTGCCGTATATCGAGTGAAACGCTTCTCAAACAAGAATAAATGTAGGGCGGGGCTTGATTTTGTCTGTGGGGAATTGATTGGATGGTTGTGGTTTGCTATTGGTGGATCTCATGTGAGTGACAGGTTGCTCCGCCCTCGTCATCAGAGAAGAGAAGAGATGAAGTTATTCTGATTCAAGATTATTAAAACAATAATGATGTGCACCAATAAATCATTTAGAATAAACACTGCAAAAAATAAGAATTGTCCATTTTTATTACATGGTGTCTTTAAATGTTGCCAAAGTAATTATATAGCAGGCTGATGGTTGAGGGTTTGTTAAAATAGCGATAATGACTTCATCTTGGAAGCATCAACAAAAATCAATTCGTAATTTCCAGTTATCAATGAAAATTAAAAACCTAGTATTATTTTTGTAAAGCAAACTCAACATTTTCTAAAGGAGTAGTTCACTTCAAAATGAAAATGTCCTGATAATTTCCTCACCCCCATCTCATCCAAGATGTTCATGTCTTTCTTTCTTCAGTCGAAAAGAAATTACGTTTTTTGAGGAAAACATTCCAGGATTTTTCTCCACATAATGGACTTCAATGGCAACCAACGGTTGAATGTCCAAATCAATGCAGTTTCAAAGGAAGGGCTTCAGAGGCTCTGCACCATCCCAGAGGAATAGGGTCTTATCTAGACAAACCATCGGACATTTAAAAAAAAAAAAAAATGTATATACTTTTTAACCTAAATTGCTCATCTTGCGCTGCTCTGTCGGAAAGGTCACGATAGACGTAGGCGGACAAATACAAACGCCCTTTACCAAAAAAAACCTCCAACTCTCCAAGCAATTTAGGTTAAAAAGTATATAAATGTTTTTTTTTTTTTAGAAAATGACCAATGGTTTGGCTAGATAAGACCCTATTCCTCTGGGATCGTGCAGAGCCTCTGAAGCCCTTCCTCTGAAACTGCATTGATTTGGACCTTCAACCGTTGGTTGCCATTGAAGTCCATTATATGGAGAAAAATCCTGGAATGTTTTCCTCAAAAAACTTAATTTCTTTTCGACTGAAGAAAGAAAGACATGAACATCTTGGATGAGATGGGGGTGAGCAAATTATCAGGACATTTTCATTTTGAAGTGAACTAATCCTTTAAACTACTGGAGCTTTTGTCCTCATGTGTGATATTTTCATTCTCTAACAAACAGAAACACATGACTAGTCATGGAATTCCTGTAACGGACCTGTAAATCCAGGGAAGCGTTTCTGCTCTGTTAAGTACAGAGCTTCTCTCTCTGCTTCGGTTCCATGGCTCATTTAGGTACAAGCTTTCTGCTTGGTTAATCATCAAAAATATGAGAGCGAAAAGACATGGTCGGAGCTGCTGGACGGTATTGAACTGAAGTATATGAACCAGTATTTACATCTGGGTTTTTTGGGGAGGATGAGACAAGATGAGTCACTTGTGATCTTTCAACAAAACAAGGCAGGTTTATGATTATGACAGCACGTATCAACTAAACATGGTGAATATGTCTCTGTATCGGGCCTTGATGATAATTTCAGAGGACACCAGAAGTGTGAATTAAGAATGTACAGTGGGGACAACAAGTATTTGATACACTGCCGATTTTGCAGGTTTTCCTACTTACAAAGCATGTAGAGGTCTGTAATTTTTATCATAGGTACTCTTCAACTGTGAGAGACGGAATCTAAAACAAAAATCCAGAAAATCACATTGTATGATTTTTAAATAATTAATTTGCATTTTATTGCATGACATAAGTATTTGATCACCTACCAACCAGTAAGAATTCCTGCTCTCACAGACCTGTTAGTTTTTCTTTAAGAAGCCCTCCTGTTCTCCACTCATTACCTGTATTAACTGCACCTGTTTGAACTCATTACCTGTATAAAAGACACCTGTCCACACACTCAATCAAACAGACTCCAACCTCTCCACAATGGCCAAGACCAGAGAGCTGTGTAAGGACATCAGGGATAAAATTGTAGACCTGCACAAGGCTGGGATGGGCTACAGGACAATAGGCAAGCAGCTTGGTGAGAAGGCAACAACTGTTGGCGCAATTATTAGAAAATGGAAGAAGTTCAAGATGCCGGTCAATCTCCCTCGGTCTGGGGCACCATGCAAGATCTCACCTCGTGGGGCATCAATGATCATGACGAAGGTGAGGGATCAGCCTAGAACTACACGGCAGGACCTGGTCAATGACCTGAAGAGAGCTGGGACCACAGTCTCAAAGAAAACCATTAGTAACACACTACGCCGTCATGGATTAAAATCCTGCAGCGCACGCAAGGTCCTCCTGCTCAAGCCAGCGCATGTCCAGGCCCGTCTGAAGTTTGCCAATGACCATCTGGATGATCCAGAGGAGGAATGGGAGAAGGTCATGTGGTCTGATGAGACAAAAATAGAGCTTTTTGGTCTAAACTCCACTCGCCATGTTTGGAGGAAGAAGAAGGATGAGTACAACCCCAAGAACACCATCCCAACCGTGAAGCATGGAGGTGGAAACATCATTCTTTGGGGATGCTTTTCTGCAAAGGGGACAGGACGACTGCACCGTATTGAGGGGAGGATGGATGGGGCCATGTATCGCGAGATCTTGGCCAACAACCTCCTTCCCTCAGTAAGAGCATTGAAGATGGGTCGTGGCTGGGTCTTCCAGCATGACAACGACCCGAAACACACAGCCAGGGCAACTAAGGAGTGGCTCCGTAAGAAGCATCTCAAGGTCCTGGAGTGGCCTAGCCAGTCTCCAGACCTGAACCCAATAGAAAATCTTTGGAGGGAGCTGAAAGTCCGTATTGCCCAGCGACAGCCCCGAAACCTGAAGGATCAGGAGAAGGTCTGTATGGAGGAGTGGGCCAAAATCCCTGCTGCAGTGTGTGCAAACCTGGTCAAGAACTACAGGAAACGTATGATCTCTGTAATTGCAAACAAAGGTTTCTGTACCAAATATTAAGTTCTGCTTTTCTGATGTATCAAATACTTATGTCATTAATTACTTAAAAATCATACAATGTGATTTTCTGGATTTTTGTTTTAGATTCCGTCACTCACAGTTGAAGAGTACCTATGATAAAAATTACAGACTTCTACATGCTTTGTAAGTGGATAAACCTGCAAAATCGGCAGTGTATCAAATACTTGTTCTCCCCACTGTAAATGGGTTCGATTTTGATTTCATGTTGACTTGAACTGTATTATACACGTAGGGCTGATTAAGTGCGATTCAAGTCCACTTGTAGTGAAGACGCCTGCCGTTGCTTTGTTCTATCTGACAGTGCGAGAGGAAATGGAGGCTGGAAGTGCTATTTAAATGTGAGTGGGGATGTTGAATTGTCCCTTATCTAATTCAAAGCATCATGTCTGGTGTTGTGGCTCACTGGGCTGAGCAGTACGAGCTCCGGGATGGAGATACGGCCTATTTCCTCCACACTGTTGACGTGTCACTTTTAAATTATAAACATCGGCAGCACTTTCATGCGGAAGCTTATTTCTGCCACAGAATACAAAAAATAAAAGGTGAATTGTAAAAAAAAAAAAATTGTAACTTTTTGTCAAAATTCTGACTTTTTTCTCACAATTTAGACTTTCTCAGAATTCTGAGAAAAAAAAGTCAGAATTGTGAGATATAAACTCGCAAGTGCGAGGAAAAATAGTCGCAATTACCTTTTTATTCCATGGCGAAACCAAAAAACACACAAAAAAAACAGAATTGCTGGATGTAAACGCTCAGTTAAGAGTTTATAACTGGCATATATGACAAAAAAATTCTGAATTGTGAGGTAAAAGTCACAATTATCTTTTTTATTCTGTTGCAGGAACAAAAAAAAGAATTGCAAGATGTAAACTTTCAATTATGAGTTTATATCTGGCAATTGAGAGATATAAACGTATATATATATTATATAATATTATATAGAAGTATTCTGTGGTGGAAACAAAAAATAACAGAATTGCTGGATGTAAACTCACAAGTGCAAGAAAAAAGTCACAATTACCAGTATTTTTTTTTATTCCATGGCGTATTATTCCAAAAAGTCAGAATTCTAAGATGTAAAATCTCAATTGAGAGTTTATAACTTAGAATTGCAAGATATAAACTTGCAAATATGAGAAAAAAAGTTGCAATTACCTTTTTTTTTAATTATTATTCTGTGGTGGAAACAAAAAAAAACTATTGTGAGGTGTAAACACAAAATACCACAAAGAAAGTCTGAATTGTGAGATCAATTATGAGTTTATACCTTGTAATTGAGAGATATAAATTCGCAATTTTTTTCTTATTCTGTGGTAGAAACAAAAAAAAGAATTGCAAGATGTGAACTTTCAATTATGAGAGATATAAACGTATATATATTGTATAATATTATATAGAAGTATTCTGTGGTGGAAACAAAAAAATAACAGAATTGCTGGATGTAAACTCACAAGTACAAGAAAAAAAAAATCACAATTACCTTTATCTTTTTTATTCCATGGCGGGGAAAAAAAAAGAAAAAAACTCTGAGATGTAAACTCTCAATTGGGAGTTATAAAGAGATATAAACTTGTAATTATGAGAAAAAAAGTTGCAATGTCCTTTTTCTTTTATTCTGTTGTGGAAACAAAACAAATTGAGGTGTAAACTTTGAAATATGAGTTTGTATTTTGCAATTAAGAACATAACGCAATTATGAGAAAAAAGGCTGAATTGTGAGATAAAAAGTAAACAAGTTTCCATACTTTCAAGCCATTGAACACAGCAAGATGAACCTGAGATGTTTATTCTTGTTTTATTACCTTTTGTACCATTGTCCATGCAGCTGGGTCGAACAGATTGTTTGGAAGTGGATGCTGGGATCGAAAGCGACGGAGCTTGATGACGTGATGACTGCGGAAATCCCATCTTCCCATTGGTCAGCACCTGCCGGCGGAGACTCAGGGCCGAGCTTCCAGAAGTGGAGTCGGGATGGAGTGATGGGGAAGAGTGACCCGTGTGGATCCTCAGATGAGGTACCTGAGCCATACTGCAGGGAGAAACCATCAAATTACAGCCTTTCCCGTTCATGTCCGTCACTGCTCCGATGGGGCGACATAAATCATCATCTCCAGCCTTCAGATTTATATCTCAGTCACCTGATGAACATAGTCAAACAGAAAATGTGGCCTAAATCTAAATGAACCACTTTTATCCTAGTCAAAACATAGTTTACGTTAGGTTACATAGGTCATTCTTAAAGGTCAGATCAGGTACACAGAAAAAAATGTTGGTGTAGAAACAATTTTACCTCAAATTGCTGGAACAATCAATTACTCAGAAACAACAAGTACACAAGTAGAAAAACTGTATTTTTTTGTAAAACGTAATTCAATAATCTGTTTTATTTACAACATGTTTTTTACAGTGTAGGAAGGAATAGTTCCTTACACTAATTTTATCACAGAAGGTATGATACCATCATTGTACTTGTTTGCAAGGGAAATACTTGAACTACAGCAAAGTTAAGACTAGTTGGATAAATAGTAGGGCTACTAGTCATTGTGATGCTCAGGATGAACTAAACAGCATCAAAAAATAATTGTAAATATAAGATGAATATTTTTAATGTTATTTTTAATGTTAAACAATATTGCCCCCTGGCTTTCTTAGAAGCGGAAGTCGTCATAGTTGGGTAAACTTCTATAGCGATGAAATTATATATATATATATATATATATATATATATATATTGTGTGTTCCCATTTGCTCAAATAGCAAAAGAAAAACTCCATAATAGTGTTTTCACAACTTTCAAAAAATTGAAAGAAATTGAGAGATTGATAAAGGCAGTCAGAAGATCGAAAGACGTCAATTTTACCGTTTGTAATTTAATGGAAAAAGGTACTATAATACAAAGTGTAGTGCTATAAATGTACACACATTAAAAAAATGAAAATATAAAATAAATATAAAATATAAATATAAAAAATATAATATAAAACTTTGCCGGACTATGTTAACCGTTAAAACGCGTCATCACAGTCTGTGAAAAGGAAGATTTCGTCGTATAAGCTGTTCGGTTTGCAATACACGTTATTACATTTATTACGATTAATTTTCTTACATCATTAGAAATAGCCTAATAAAATCAATAATGTAAAATAAATGCATTTTGATGACAAACCGAATCATGTTCGTCCCTGAGGGAATCAAAACTTCAACCGTCTCTCTTCGCGCTCAAAATAATTTGAAGTTCCTTGATCTAGTTTAGTTTTTAATTCAAATGAGTACATGCAAATGTACATAGGCCTATGTTTAAAAAAAAATGAAAATATAAAAAACTTTGCAGGATTTACGATGTTGATGCCCATTAAAACACCACAGTCTGTGAAAGGAAGATTTCGTCATAAGTTGTTCGGTTTGCAATACATGTTATTACATTCATTACGATTAATGTTCTTACATCATTAGAAATAGCCTAATAAAATCAATAATGTAAAATTCCTGAGGGAATCAAAACTTCAACCGTACTCTCTTCGCGCGCAAAATAATTTGAAGTTTCAGTGATCTCATTTAGTTTTTACTTCAAATGAGAGACAAACTTTACAGTTGTTGTTGAAACACGTCAGTTTAGCGTCACCTAACTCGCTCAGTGTTGGTAAACTCACCTGTTAAAGTCTCCTCATGACACCTTTATGAAATAAAACCGGTTCAGTCGAACTTCTGCCGCGGTGACGTCATCACCGGGCTCGATCTCGGCGAGTTTCTGCAGAAGTTTGGCTGTTTAAAGCGCGTTTGGTTTCATGTTGAGTGAATGTGATTGTGAGCTGCGGCTGCCGCTGTTGTGTGTGGGTTGGTGATGGTTGTCATGGGCGGGTAGATCAGCCTCATTTTGCCCTTTTGCCCCACAAAACCTCTATCATGTGAATGTTTGGCAGCATTACATCATGGCACGCTTTTTAAAGACCATATTTGGATTCGTTTGAGACCCACAAGCGTTATTTATAAGCAATAATTAAACAGGTGTTACTGTAACTTGTTTAATAACTTTTGTGAAGATTTTGCATTATGCAATTTAACACTCATGCAATGCATAACAGAATTAAAATAGAATTCATGCTATGACTGATTTGAGTGATATGTTGATGTTAGTTTTTGATTGTGCATATCTCACAGGTGACCTTGTGTTTGTCTTTTGGCTTGAATTGCTCCTTTTATAATCTATTGCAATACAAAAAGCATCCAAATCAATTGGTAACACTTTGCAATAAGGCCTCGTTAATTAATGCATTAGCTAACATAAACTTACAATAAGTAGTATTTTTAAAGCAGTTATTTTTGTTAATGTTACCTTTAGTAAAAATATACTATTAGTGCATGTTAGTTTACAGTGCATTGACTAATTAGTAAATGGGTTTGTAAATGTGATTAACATTAACTAAGATTAATGCTGTAGAAGTATTGTTAGTTCATGTTAACTAATGTAAAGTGTTACCTAGGTCACCCGGAGTCTTAAAGTTTGTCAATGACCAGTTAAACTTTTCCATTTGTTCGCCCAAATCCATCTGAGCTGGTCTGATCTGGATTTGCACTGATACCTGTGTTTTCGGTCCAGACTCCATTGTGCTGCACTTTCACTGGCACTTTGAGTGTTTGCACAGTGAGTTCTGCTGCTTGTTCTCATGGCAACATGCTTGTTTATTCTACAGGAGACTTGAGCGAACACACGACGTCTAATAAAAGCCCTGTATTATTACATGATTCAAATGGAGATGCTGTCGGTCTGAATGCATTGAGGCCCGTCTCTGTGTGTAACTTCAGGGTGACCAAATGTGAATTAAATGCTGGCCTCTAGTGGAAATCACAGGGCACAAATGACTGAAGCTGAAAGATGTGAAAAATGTGTTTACGGAGTCAGTGACTCATAACAGGCTTGGAGTCGCTCCCTGCACTCATTGTGTTCTAATTAGGGGGGTTGTGTTGTGCTCTATAATAATCTGTTCACACTAATGCAGTGCGGAGACTGGATTGTCAAACAGTCATTAGGTGCAATAGACTTTTGAAAGGATTTTATTATAACTACTGTTGTGGTTAACCAATATGCATGGGCTGATACCGATGTAAACTAAAACTATATAATAAAGCTGAAATAAAAATAAATAAATTATAAATATTAGTTGAAAAACTAAAAAAAAAAAAAAAAGTAATAAACATAAGTTGATGTTGAAGTACTAAAACTGAAATAAAAAAACGGCAAATGCCAAAAGCACACAACAAAATTATTAAAACTTTAAAGGGGTCCTATTATGCCCCTTTTCACAAGATGTAAAATAAGTCTCTGATGGGTGTGTGTGTGTGAAGTTTCAGCTCAAAATACCCCACAGATCATTTTTATAGCATATTAAAATTGTCACTTTTTAAGGGTGAGCAAAAACGCACAGTTTTTGTGTGTGTCCCTTTAAATGCAAATGAGCTGCTGCTCCCGCCCCCTTTAAGGAAGAGGGCGGAGCTTCAAGAGCTCATGTTAGCAGCTCCGATTACCTCACGCAGACACACACTGAAAATGTCTGAAACTGTTCAGCCTTTTATGTTCAAACCGGAGTCGGACAATGATGGAGAGACTCAAGAAGAAGAGACAACATGTAGAATGAGACAGGACGTTTCTGAATGGATAGTTGATGAATTTATGAGTTAACGATCTTCAAGTCATTGATTAGCATGTTCTGTCATGATAATCTATAAACCGCTGGTGTGGGATCTGTTGTAAGATGAGCCAGAGAATATCTGCTGCATGAAGAGAGAACAGGGATAGTTTAGTTTAATTACGGTTATAACTTATGTTGTCATCTTGCTTTATGACATGCTGTTGTATTTGTGTTCGTACTGTATCGCAATAAATGTGAAAGACGGACGACAGCTTGAGCGACTCCCAAATGTGCTCGACTACAACAACTCTTCCTCTTCTCAACATGTTCCCGGGGGCGGGGTTTATGTAAATGTTAGGGTTAGTGATGTTTCTTTGAACTTTGAGCGTCGTAACTTTGCAGATGTTGTTTATGCTCAAACAGCAACATTACACACTCACTAAAGTCAAACAAGTCAAATCACAATCAACCAGCCCTTTAACTAAAATTAAAATGAAAACAGAAAAGATAAAAATAAAAGAGATATTAACCCTCTGGTACTGTTTGCTTGTCCGTCAAAAATTACCAAACGTTTTTTTTTTATTTCAATAAAATTATTGTACTATATTTTAGTTTGATAATGTTTTTATTTAATATCTTGTATTTTTAGGGGATTTCATGGTATTCAATTATATTTAGCTATAATCCATTTATTCACTTTTTGAGCATAGAGCTGACTAATGAAATTAAACTGTGGTAAATCTTGAATCTTTGGATTACAGACTGAAGTCTGAGCTCTTTTCAAAGACAACGTTTAGCAGATTATTGCTGAAGTGAAAAAAAGTTTAAAAAAGTGAACTTAAAAAAAAGTTATAATGATATAATCAAAAATGCACAAAAATACCATTTTAAATTTTTATATGAAATATATATTTTCCAAAACACGTTTTACTCTAAAACTGTGAGAATATCAAAGCCACAGCCAAAATTACCAAGTTTCGTACCATTCCGATCAAGTAAAAAATTCTAAAAAGACAAAAAAGAAATTTTTCTGTCAAAAATGACCAAACAGCACCAGAGGGTTAATTTTATTGCTTAAATTAAGTGAGCACTTATTTGCTACAATAATACTTTACAAAATTTACAAAAGGCTTTCACTACTTTTGATGGGTGCAAATATTGAACTAAATTATTCTTAAAATTATGCAAATTATTATTATCAAAAATGAATTATGACGTGAAAGCATTGCATTATTTACCCATTATAATGCTGATATATAATTGCATTTTAAATTGCATTATTTAGCCATTATAATACTAAAATGTTGCAATGTTTAGTACAGTTGCAAAAGGTTTTTCACAGAACTGAAACAAAGAGAACTACTGTTAAATATTAGGGATTTCACAGCAATGCCATAGAAGAACCATGTCTGGTTCCCCAAAGAACCTTTCAGTGATCCGTTCTTAAAATAACCACTTTTTCTTAGTGTGAAGAACATTTTAAAACTCTATGGATGTTATTGTTAAAGGTTCTTCATGGAGGCATCGATGCCAGTGAAGGTGCAAATATGAACTGATTCGGATCAGATATCTTCCTTTTGCATGTGATTTGCTGGAGATGTTGGTGCTTGTTTCTCCAGCAGAGGGCAGTAGAAGAACAGACACAGACCGGCGTGCTGAAAGAGGCCAAGAAACAGCAGGGTGTTATTATTGCTCCACTATACAATGATTTCATCAGAATTCATTTCCATGCTTAAAAAAAGCATCAAATCACCGTGTCAATCTGTGTGTGTTTCATGAGAAAGCTGTTTTGTAATAGCAGGTCTCCTCAAGCACACATGACAGCTGCTATTGAACTGTGGTCTTTCAGCGTATGACCCGTTGTGATTAATGTCAAGCTCTACCAGATTCATCGGAGAGCAGGAATTTTTGCAACATTAAGGCATTCAGTAGGCATGTATTCAAACACAGAAGAGCCCACATGCAAATGTTCATGAAAACCCTTACTCAATAAGTCACAGACATACAGACGAAGGTGCTTGGCATTGACCTCTCAGATCATGTGTCGCATCTAAAGGTTTCTTCATGAATATAATGCGTTTCTCCAGACACCGAGAGGAAACTGTCTCTCCTGTGATTAATCGAGAGCGTGGCACCCGTTTTAAAGGCTCCGAGAACTAATTTCTGCTGGATAATGTCACACACGGTGTGAATGTCACCGGAGAGAGAGACCGAAGGCCCGTTCACACAAGAACCAAAGGGATTCCATCAGTGGATCACTTTATGGACTTAGTTTTAACTCCTTCCCCGGCAATTTTCCACCGTTTATAACACAACGCTGACGGAAAATTCAAAGATGAAAGCATTGCATTATTTATCCATTATATCCATTTATCCATTCCTGTATGTTGTGAGTTATAAAGCCTTCAATCCCTCAGACTTTTTAGAAACTCAAGGATACGAGAGCACTTAATGACCTTAAAATGCAAATAAATCCAAGTTCAGGTAGATTATTTGTCATTTGCACAGCTTATTGAAATGCTTATGGATCAAGGATCACAATACAAAGATACTGCAGGACAATAACATACACATACAGACAGACACATAGAATAAATAAACAATAGACTACGACTAAGCGAGGTATTCAAGAGATGTAGTGGTAATAGTAATGATAAAATATGTAATATAATGTGTCATAATGAATACACTGTTGCATGTAGAATTAAATATGATCTCGGTATATACACTGAACAAAATTATAAACGCAACACTTTTGTTTTTGCCCCCATTTTTCATGAGCTGAACTCTAAGATCTAAGACTTTTTCTATGGACACAAAAGGCCTATTTCTCTCACAAATCTGTGTTAGTGAGCACTTCTCCTTTGCCGAGATAATCCATCCACCTCACAGGTGTGGCATATCAAGATCCTGATTAGACAGCATGATTATTGCACAGGTGTGCCTTAGGCTGGCCGCAATAAAAGGCCACTCTAAGCAGTTTTATGTGCAGTTTTACTGTATTGGGGGTGGCCGGGCCGGGGGGGTCTCGGGGGGGTCCAAAAAAAAAAGTAAATATCTGGTGCGACCACCATTTGCCTCACGCAGTGCAACACATCTCCTTCACATAGAGTTGATCAGGTTGTTGATTGTGGCCTGTGGGATGTTGGTCCACTCCTCTTCAATGGCTGTGAGAAGTTGCTGGATATTGGCAGGAACTGGAACACGCTGTCGTATACGCCGATCCAGAGCATCCCAAACATGCTCAATGGGTGACATGTCCGGTGAGTATGCTGGCCATGCAAGAACTGGGATGTTTTCAGGTTCCAGGAATTGGGAGTAAACATGGGGCCGTGCATTATCGTGCTGCAACTATCGGTTTGCATAACCAATTTCTGCACAAACTGTCAGAAACCGTCTCAGGGAAGCTCATCTGCATGCTTGTCGTCCTCATCGGGGTCTCGACCTGACTGCAGTTCGTCATCGTAACCGACTTGAGTGGGCAAATGCTCACATTCGATGGCGTCTGGCACTTTGGAGAGGTGTTCTCTTCACGGATGAATCCCGGTTTTCACTGTACAGGGCAGATGGCAGACAGCGTGTATGGCGTCGTGTGGGTGAGCGGTTTGCTGATGTCAACGTTGTGGGTCGAGTGGCCCATGGTGGCGGTGGGGTTATGGTATGGGCAGGCGTATGTTATGGACAACAAACACAGGTGCATTTTATTGATGCCATTTTGAATGCACAGAATGCATAAATGCATAAAACTGCTTAGAGTGGCCTTTTATTGTGGCCAGCCTAAGGCACACCTGTGCAATAATCATGCTGTCTAATCAGGATCTTGATATGCCACACCTGTGAGGTGGATGGATTATCTCGGCAAAGGAGAAGTGCTCACTAACACAGATTTAGACAGATTTGTGAACAATATTTGAGAGAAATAGGCCTTTTGTGTACATAGAAAAAGTCTTAGATCTTTGAGTTCAGCTCATGAAAAATGGGGGCAAAAACAAAAGTGTTGCGTTTATAATTTTGTTCAGTGTATATATTATTACTCTCTATATATTAGGGCTGTCATAACTAGCTATATAATTGTGCATATTCAGCTAAATAAATAGGCCAGTGTTATTTTAGTATATCATAGGATTATAGTTTTTGTTAATATTTTGAATTTGGTTTTATTTTTATATTTTCTGTTTTAATCTTAGTTTTAGAAATTTTATTCTATTATTATTTAATATTATTCTTTAATATTCTATATAATATTATTCTAATTTATTTAATTAATTTAATTTTTTTTGTAAATGTCTGTGTGTGTATATATATATATATAGTTTTACTACAGTTTAATTTTAGTTACAAATATTGCCTCGGCAACTAGCTGAAATATATTTATTTTATAAAAATATATAGTTTTTGTTAATTTTTGAATTGGTTTTATTTTAATATATTCTGTTTTAATCTTAGTTTTATAAATTTTATTCTATTATTACTTAATATTGTTCTTTAATATTCTATATAATATTATTCTATTTTATTTTATTCATTTTTTTGTAAATATGTCTGTGTGTATATATATATATATATATATATATATAGTTTTATTACAGTTTAGTTTTAGTTACAAATATTGCCTCGGCAACTAGCTGAAATATATTTATTTTATAAAAATATATAGTTTTTGTTAATTTTTGAGTTTGGTTTTATTTTTATATTTTCTGTTTTAATCTTAGTTTTAGAAATTGTATTCTATTATTATTTAATATTATTCTTTAATATTCTATATATTATTATTCTATTTTATTTTATTCATTTTTTTGTAAATATGTCTGTGTGTATATATATATATAGTTTTATTACAGTTTAGATTTAGTTAGAAATATTGCCTTGGCAACTAGCTGAAATATATTTATTTTATAAAAATATATTTTATTTTATTTCAGGTAATGTTTATTTAATTTGAAAATAATGAATTATAATGAAAATGTTTTTTATGGTTTTTGTTTAGTTTTTGTTGTGTGTGTTTTTTTATTATTATTTTTTTGTAAGTATGTCTCTATAGTTTTTATTAAGTTTTAGTTTATTTAGTTTTAGTTTGAGAAATGTTGCCTTGGCAACTGCCTGAAATAAAATAAGTTTTATTTTGTATTTTATTTTATTTCAGGTATAATGTTTATTTTTTTTCAAGTAATGATTTTTTTAAATGCTTTTAGTTTTTTTTTCAGTTAACAATAATAACTAAACTATTTTTTAAAAAATAAACTATTTTATATATTTTTGTTGATGTTGCTGCGTATCCAGTACTGTGACCCTCTGAAATCGTATCATGTGACTAAAGGTCACAGAGAGACACATACGAAAGATCATGAACTGTGCCTTTATTCTGCTCATTTTTCATCCTGAAACGTGTCATGAACGCAACTGGAACTGCTATTTTGAGTTATTTATGGTTATTTGATTTTGAGAAGCATGGCGATTGATCAAAATATATGATTTGATTATGTTTTGTTTGCTTTTTATTGTGGCGGCGAGAGCGGGGAATCGACCCTGGGAAAACTGTGTTTGCGAGCGCCGCCATTGCACAAAACTCGCATTAAACATCCTATGAAATTCACCGTGTCAACATAGTTCTTCAAAATCCAATAAAATATGTCAGCACGGTTTTCATGAACCCAATAAAGTATAATTTTGAAGCGAGCAGATGTGTGTGTGTGTGTGTGTTCTTTCAGGTCCTCTCCTCCAGGGTTATTACTCATGTTTTCCTAATTAAAAGCATTGAAAGCAACACTGTTAACGACTGACCGCTTTACTGTCGGTGCTCTTTGAGTCTGTGACGTTAAACAGCTGCCTGTTTATATGATAAACTTCTGTTTGTGTGTGTTTGTGACATTATCATCATACTGCAAAAAAATGATGTTCTTCCTCAGTATTTTTATCTTGTTTTCCAGCACAAATATCTCAACATTATTAAATCAAGACACATTTACTGGAGAAGCTACATTACTGAAGATATTAAGTGTGGTTTGCTGAAAAAAAATCATCAAATTGAAGTGAGTTTGTGCTTTAAACAAGAACAAATTTCTGCCAGTGGGGTCAGAAAAATCCATTTAATTCAAAAGGGAAAACAAGATTATTTTTCTGGCCCTATTGGCAGATATTTTACTGGAAAAATTGTGGAAACTGACAATTAAATATTGCCTCAATCTATCAAATCGAAGTGACCTACAGCCAAAGAACTGTATACGCATGCGCAAACCGCGCCTGAGGAAAACCGTTGGTGTGGAGAATTCAAATGCGAATGCGCGGGAGAGGGAGCGTAGCCGAAACAGTCGGTGCTAAAAACCAAACCAAACGTTCCCGAGAGAATACAGATATTCATCGTCACAAGTTTCAAGAGATTATGGTGAGTATTCAAGTACTTCAGCACTGAAATTATTCTCCAAAGTTTTGCTTTAGGACCCGGTATAACGTTTAAAAGGCATTTTTGTAGAATCAGGAGTTCATGCATTCGTTGGAATAGTTTTATTTTCCTCATGTCATATATGCTGTTTGATCAACTTCTGAGATTACAAGCTCGTGATTTTATTATTTATCCATTTAATTTTTTTTATCGCTCGTGTCAGTAACTTTAAGCAGTCCTGAGGCTGATATATTTATATACCACGAACTAAACGATAACGCTAAATCTACATCGACTTACACAGTCCTCGTTATATAATTAAGTTCTGTTCTGTCACTTGCCAGATGTGAATCCAGGGGAACTTTGTCATTATTGTTAGTTTTTATTTTTATTTTAATTTTATTTTAATTTATTTTT
Organism: Coreius guichenoti; assembly: GCA_039654105.1. Taxonomy (NCBI): domain Eukaryota; kingdom Metazoa; phylum Chordata; class Actinopteri; order Cypriniformes; family Gobionidae; genus Coreius; species Coreius guichenoti. The sequence goes on along the minus strand of CM077190.1, from coordinate 34,491,663 downwards.
TATCTGTTTTTAACCTATGCACATGCAGAGCCGCTTTTGAAAGTTTTCTTTACCACATCAAGACATCCTGTTCTGCAGAAGACTTCTTGAATGTATTCACTGTTTTTCCTTTTTTAAAGTCACAATATGTAGTTTTTTTGCCGCTAGAGGTCAAAACAAAGCCGTGTCTTGACTCCTTGATTTGGCGGAGCTTTTATTCTGCCGCAGACCAGCGCTTCCTCTTCTTCCGCTCATGCGTATGTGGGGGAACGCAGCGCTGTTTTATCATATTACACACATTTGAGTGTGTTAAAGTTATGTTATAATGCTACTCTGTGCGTTCACTCGCCGCTGGTATGAGACACTTGTTCACACTGCAGTGAGCTAGATCCATATTAGGCATGGTAAAACATGGTACTCGCGGTAAATCAAGAACACATCATAAAACACATCGTATATTAAAGTGTCTTTGGTGTTTCCATGGTTTCTACAAAATAAAACAACGGAAATCAAGGGTAACGCAGGTATGATGTCATTGATAGGCGACGCACGCACACGGTCCGTGTCCTGTTTAAAATGGCTTATTTCTCTGGATTTAAACATTCTTGGAAACATTTGGGATAATGCAAGTACACAAGCCAACAAAATATATAACACTGTTCTAGTGGTTTTTGGATATTTTAATCCAAAAATCTTACATATTGTGCCTTTAAAATAAGGTATTTTCACCAAATATCCTGTGTTGGAATTGATTTGTTAATAAAGTGATGTGATAAAATGTCAAACCTGTTGTCTGTGTTCTGTATTTTGCCAAAAAACACATTTAAAAATCATTTAAGTATTTAAATCTTAGATGTTTACTTAGATCCTTCTATTATCTATTGAAACCCACAATAATATTTAAAATATCCGTAAGCTTAATATAAAATCATAATTTATTGGGTACTTTCAATTGGGAGGTGGCTGTCTCGAACTCTAACCCCTAAATTTCTACTTATGAAAATGATATTGAAATAATTTTTGCAATTTTTTCCATTGTTGTTTTTAAAAATATCTGGTGAGTGGATATAGGTCCCATCATTTTAAGTTAAATGAGTTCGAAAATCTGTGTGTAACTTTAAGAAATGTCACTACCAAACACCTTTTTCTGCAATTAAGCAAACTTGTTTGGGTGTTATTTCATAAAATTGTGTTTTTGTGTGTGTACAACTGTTCAGAACTGCTAGCTAACCATGTGCTGATTAGCATCTTTGAGCTAGGCTCCAAAAGTATCTAAAATTGTCACTGTTTCGGTTGTGACATCAATGTTTTGGCAGTGACAAAAGGGAACACATAATCCTTAATTTAGGGGAAATAAAATTTTAGTAGAGTTATGCAATTTTAGTATGTTTTATTATGCAAATCATCAGTATTTTAGTATGCGAGTTAAAATTCTGTAATGTGATGTGGTCGCTACCAAAACATTACTGTCACGACCGAAACATGGGATGTTTTGTCAAAAATAAAGTACATTGAAATATCAACTAAGACGTTATGATAGTGTTTGGTTCAATGTGTATTCAAACTAAAGAATCCTTAACTTTAAAATCAGTATGATAAACGTTATGCCTTTTACAAAGACAGATCGGATTCAAAATACTACAAATCTAATAAATTACACTTAATTAACATTGACAACTTTTAAATAAAATAGCAGACCAATATATTTACCAAGTAAACGTAAACAAAATCTTAATAGGTCAATATAAGCCTTGTTAATAAATTATATATTATTGTGTTTCGGTAGTGACAAATTTGGGGAGAGGAAAAATGTTCCAAAACTTTATGAAAATACAATATGAGAATTAGCTGCACAATTACTAGAAATGTGGATATTATACAATTTGCATACATAAAAAATGTTTCCAACTCTGACTTTGAATCCTGTTGAATGGCCCATTTATGTATTTCATTTTTTTTCTTTTGGGACAGTGAAAAATAAAATGCAATTTAAATGATTTAATTGGACCAACAACAGGGTTTGGTAAACAAAATTTTTCCATTGGCTCACCATGTTAACAGACTGTTGCCACAATTGATAACATTCAATTCACAGAAATTCAATTAGGCCAATTGAAAAATTTAGATGTGACCAGTCACTAGAAGTGTTTGATTTGTTGAGGTCTGATATTTCTTTACAGTGTTGTTCTTGTTTTAAGCACAAACACACTGAGTTGTGAAAATCCTTTTTTGCAGTGTGAAGTGTGTGCTCTTGTGTCACTGAAGGAGCACCTGAGTGGATCCGGAGGAGCCCGTGAGTGTTTCTCCCCATCAGTCACAGCGGGGTGGCAGGTTAGCAGCTGAAGGTGTGTCATTAGACCCCTGCCGGCCGCCTCCTGGTCCGGCCCTCCTCACATTCGTCTTCATTAAAGAGCCGTTGACTGGGTCTCTCTGAGCAGATGGTCATTAATGTGGCCACCCTATCCACGGGGACTCTACCTGGAGTACGCGTCACCCCTCCAAACCGCTCCGAGAACGCAGGGACTCGCCTGTTTGAATCACTTCCCAGACGAGGATATAAATGGCTGCCGGTGGGTGGCGAAGGTACACGACAATACGCCTAATGAAGCCATAAGTACACTCACGCAAACACCAAGTATGGCTATTTTAGTGACACCATCAGCTCTAATGACTCAGCCAATCACTTGTTCTGTTTTTAAGCCTATAAAAACATGCACTGAACTCTTCACATTCAGTTCAGATTGTAAACAGTCAGGTGAAACATCATTTATTTTGCATTCCAGTAGTTTATTATGGTGTTCTGACCACATCAGAAGCATCTAATCAAGGAAGGGTTAGTATAGTTAACTAAAACTGAAACCAAAACCATAAAGAAAAAACATTTTCGTCACTTGAAATAAATTGAAAGTTAACTGAAATAAAATAAAACTACAATAGTATATCAATGCTACTAAAATAAGACTAAATCAAGGCATTTGTGAACTGTTCATGGTTATTGTAATATCATGAAAATCATTTGCTTCCAGTATTTTTATAATATGGAATCTGTTCTTCCCAGCCTAATCAAACATGATTCTTAAAACATAAATTGGTGGTTGTGACCCTAAATGGGAATGCTAAACTATTTTAGTACTAGTATTAGTTTGGTGTTCGTCGCTACTCTGCTCTGATTGGTCAGCTGGCCCAGACTGTTGTGATTGGTCTACTCTGCTCTGATTGGTCAGCTGGCCCAGTCTGTTGTGATTGGTCTACTCTGCTCTGATTGGTCAGATGATCCAGTCTGTTGTGATTGGTCTACTCTGCTCTGATTGGTCAGATGATCCAGTCTGTTGTGATTGATCTACTCTGCTCTGATTGGTCAGCTGGCCCAGTCTGTTGTGATTGGTCTACTCTGCTCTGATTGGTCAGCTGGCCCAGTCTGTTGTGATTGGTCTACTCTGCTCTGATTGGTCAGCTGGCCCAGTCTGTTGTGATTGGTCTACTCTGCTCTGATTGGTCAGCTGGCCCAGTCTGTTGTGATTGGTCTACTCTGCTCTGATTGGTCAGATGATCCAGTCTGTTGTGATTGGTCTACTCTGCACACACAGTTATACGTACAGTAACGATGGCGTGGGTTTTACCGTCTCAATCTCATCAAAGTGGATTTGTTTGGCAGCAGAAAGCAGCGTCTTCTCCACATGAACAACACGAACCAAACTCTTCCGGTCTCAGCTACAACTACAGTGTTTGAGGGCGGGGCAAAGAGACACGGTTTAGCCAATGAGGACCAGAGGTGGGCATTATACAAATAAGTTACAAACCTGTGCAGGTTCAGTAGGAAGTGAGACTGAATTACTGACGACTCGTTTCAGCAGAATCAATTCTTTCTTTTAGAAGGCAATAACTTAATTTGTCGTGCCCTTTGATCTTTGAAACTTTGCAGACCTTTTTGAGATGAGAGTTGAGACTGGTTTGGTTTGGCTGTCACATTTGGTTTGAGCATTAGCTGAGATTGCACAGTTTGGCCTTTGTAAATTATGAAACAGAACAGACTGCACAAGCATTTAGGAACATGTGAAATATTTACACTGAACTGAGGTCACGTCTGATTGACAAAATCATAATCAAAATCTTGTTTGACAGGATGCAATACAAAGCGAGCAGGTCCATTTATGAGATGATTTCATTTGTTGCACAAGGTGATGAATATGTGAAGTAATTTCAAGCTTCCCTGTGGGCTTGAATATTGTTAATGAAGAATCCTGAAGGTCTCGGAGAACATTCTGCACCTGCTGCCATCTTATATTTTCTTTAGAAACTCTTCAGCTCTCCACATCTGACCCGTCCTGTCCTTCAGGGGTCAGAGGTCGGGCAGGTGTTCGGGGCAGCAGCTAAATTAAGAAAAGATGAACCGCCTGAGGCTGTGCCACTTCACAACATTCATCTGAAAAAGATGCTACAAGAGCAACAGCAAGACGAGGTTGCGTGACTCTAATGCTGAACACATTCATGTTAAAGCTTAGTTATCATCTGTATAATCTGCTTAGAGGAAAAATGTATTGCTCAGATGTTCTTCCACATCTCAGGAGGCCAAATGGAGATCATTGAGGGAGTTAGTGTATAATGTTAATGGAAATTTTGCTTTCCATTTAATCATGTCTAAGAGAAACAATTGAAATATCAATGAGATCTCATTTGTGATTGTACTTTATTTTCCTGTATAATCAAGTAAATTATAATCAAGGCAGTGGCAAAAATAAATCATGTTTATTGCACGTAAATTTAATTTGCGTAAGTGGGATTGTGGGCGGGGCTTCAGGGTCCCACCCAATCAGAATGCAATGCTCATCATGTCAAGGGTTTACTTGCATATTCATTTTATTGATGTTCTCAAGAGATTAGTCTTTGCTAAAGCAATATATCAAAATTAAAGTGATATGTTATTGAAATTTCACAGCAGAAGTGACTATAGTTGGTGGCATTTAAAGTCATCTGATGCACATGACGGATGAATTATAAACGTGAAGTAAAGCTTTATAGAAGCAGATCTACACCGGCTGAGTTCATGTTTTGTTCATTTTGCCCTGTGTTTATATTGTTTCTGATGCTTTGATCTGCTTAAGATGATAACAGCAGTGAAATCTGATGAAATTCTTGTACTAAGCATAAAACTGCGATATCATCATTCAACACTCCTTTTCCAAAAAGGTTTGCATAAATAATAACAAACTGGATTAAAACAGTTGCATGCAGCCTTTACTCCAAAGTATTTAAATATGATGTTTTTTTGACACTTTTCCTTTATGTTTCAGTCAGACGGTAGCAGTTGGTGAATGAATTCGTCCTACTATAGTGACGTGAGGTTTGTCCGGATAGTATAAGCGATTTAGTGGCAGAAACTGGTAAGTGCTCAATTAATGAATTTTTACTATGGTGAAATTTTGACTCAAAGTAATTACATCTTGTGACTGGAATATCATATCAGCATGACATAATTAACATCATATAAGCCTTTATAATCCTTATAAAGCTGCTGTATCATATTTGATGATCAACATGATCTGATAAACCTGAAATCTACTACAGTCCTTCTGATAGTTTAGAGTTTTTTAGCCTTAAAGGGGACATATTATGCCCTTTTCACAAGATGTAATATAAATCTCTGGTGTCCCCAGAATGTGTCTGTGAAGTTTCAGCTCAAAATACCCCCCAGATCATTTATTATATCGTCAAATTTGCCCCTATTTGGGTGTGAGCAAAAACGCGCCGTTTTTGTGTGTGTCCCTTTAAATGCAAATGAGCTGCTGCTCCCCGCCCCCTTGAAATCCTTGAAAGTTTGTGAATCTGAATTTTTTTTTCCTGAATTTATTTTGTGCAAGAAGTTTTCTGGAAAAAATTCCATATTATCCCCTCCGGTCCGCTAATGTGTTATTTCGTCAACACTTAGTGGCCTATGCATACTAGCTTGCTTGATTTACGTTAGTTTCACGCATTTACGCGTTACGTTAAGGCCGCGTGTCCACCAAAGCGTTTTTTCACGCGGCTGGCTGGCGTATCCAATTGTTTTCAATGGGAGCGCCGCGTTTTTAGAACGCCATGAGCGTAACGAGGCGCTGAGCGTCTATTTCACGCTCAAGTGCTGAGCGTTCAGCGTTTTTTACCGGTCGCCGAGAGTTGAAGAATGTTCAACTTGCCATGAATATTCCATCACCCGACTATACAATGCATAATAAATGTGCGTTTATGAATTACACAGACGGTGAGCGTTTTCGGGATAAAACTAATGACACAGCTCTAGTCTCTGTGAATACAGTCAGAGACTATGCTAACTTTAGCCATATTAGCTCATTCAGAAAGGACGTGCAAACATTCACAGAATATGAAGTGCCATCCTCACTTGTTCTGGATATGAAGTTTGAGCACGAAGCGTTGGTATCGACCCATCCTTCAGAAACTACTTTTCCACAAATCCACCGTTACTGACCCTCGTTGGTGAAGCAGTTGTGCGTAAAATGATTTGCGCAAATATATAACATTTTACTGACATTCTTCGGCACATTTCCTTCATAAATGAACTTCACCCTCGGTGTCCTCAGTGGCTCTGATGCCGGAGTCTATGAGACTCGTGTGTTCGCTGGTTCATCAACAGAACATTTGTAATGTTTTTGGCGCAGACATTGTAATACTCTAGCGCCGATACAGCGAGTAAACAGAAATGGCGTCTCTGTGCTACTCACTCAATCAGTCTATGCTAAAGGGCCAATCATCAACAGCCATGGGCGGGGCTTCCCTACTCTTACGTAGGAGTGGGGGGAAATATGAGACAGCGCGTTATGAGAGATTGATAATGATTGATGGGGTTTATAAAAAAAGTATTGGGTTGATTTTACCATTATAGGCTGGTTGTTTACACACACATCTGTGTTCAAAAAGTGAATTTTGCATAAGGCCCCTTTTAAAGTAAAAGTCTTTTAGTATAGTTGTACGAACCTTCAGCTCGTGCTTCTTTTTGCTGTGAAATCTTTATCAAGTAAACGTAAAAATAACTTTGATATTGTTTGTAATATTTCAACTGGACTGAAGCAGGTTTACTTGATTATCCAGACATTATTTTACAGATTTTAAATCATGAGTATCAAATATGATCACCAGGCTTTTGAGGAAGGTTTATTTGTTCATCTCTCAATCATCATTGCATTGCATTGAATTATATGTTTTAAAACTACAGAGCTTTAATCATAAAACTAACATTCAAAGGGGTCCTGTAATGCCCCTTTTCACAAGATGTAAAATAAGTCTCTGATGTCCCCAGAGTGTGTATGTGAAGTTTTAGCTCAAAATAGATCATTTTTATAGCATGTTAAAATTGTCACTTTTTGAGGGTGAGCAAAAACGTGCAGTTTTTGTGTGTGTCCCTTTAAATGCAAATGAGCTGTTGCCCCCGCCCCCTTTCAGGAAGAGGGCGGAGCTTCAAGAGCTCATGTTAGCAGCTCCGATTACCTCACGCAGACACACACTGAAAATGTCCGAAACTGTTCAGCCTTTTATGTTCAAACCGGAGTCGGACAATGATGGAGAGACTCAAGAAGAAGAGACAACATGTAGAATGAGACAGGACGTTTCTGAATGGATAGTTGATGAATTTATGAGTTAACGATCTTCATGTCATTGAAGTCACTCCTTTCGAGATTATTGTAATTCACTTTATGCTGGGATCAGTCAGTCTTCGCTCTCTCGTCTGTAATTGGTGCAAAATCCTGCAGCTCGTCTTTTAACTGGGTCCCGAAAGTATGATCACATTACCCCCTTTTTAGCCTCTCTTCATTGGCTCCCGGTGCGTTTTCGTGTTGATTTTAAAATTCTTTGTTTTTAAGAGTTTGAATGGACTTGCTCCGTGGTATCTGTCCGACCTGCTCCAGTCTCATGTCCCGTCCCACTCCCTCAGGTCGGCAAATCAGTCCCTGCTCACTGTCCCTAAGACAAAGAGAAAGCTAAGAGGTGACCTTGCTTTTTCAGTTGCCGGCCCCAAATTGTGGAATGAGCTGCCACTGCACATCAAGCGGGCTGACTCACTTCCTGTTTTTAAATCACTTCTTAAAACACATTTCTTCTCTTTGGCTTTTAATACTGTTTGAGATGACTTTTATTTTTTGTGACTGTTATTTTATTGTGTTAATTCTGGCTATTAAGTTTTAGTTTTGATGCTGTTACTTTCAAACAGTCACCATGTGTGTTATGTTATTTATTTTGTGTATTGTCAATGTACAGCACTTTGGCTAACTTTGTTATTTTAAAGTGCTTTATAAATTAATGAGATTGAGATTGAAGTCATTGATTAGCATGTTCTGTCATGATAATCTATAAATCGCTGGTGTGGGAACTGTTGTGAGATGAGCCAGAGAATATCTGCTGCATGAAGAGAGAACAGGGATAGTTTAGTTTAATTACGGAATTCGTTGTAGTCCGTACCAGCCGTTTGTTGTAGTCCTTAAAAAGAGATTTCCGTAAAAGAAAATATCTCCCTTTGCTTTGAACTTTGAGCGTCGTAACTTTGCAGATGTTGTTTACGCTCAAACAGCAGCATTACACACTCACTAAAGCTAAAAAAGTAAAATCATAATCAACCACCCCTTTAAATATCATCTTACTAAGACAATATGGGCAGATATTGATATTTATATGCATTTTATGTCAGCATCTGCTATACTGTTATACAGATCTCATTGATTTACATTACAAGCATCAGAATTTCATCATTTTTTGTCCATATAAATATCAGCATCTGCAGTAAATTCCATATTTAATGCTCAGTTTGAGCTGTTTTTTCCTCCATATTCACACTGTATGAGCCATAAAAGCCTGATCAAATATGATACTCAATATTCACTAAATAGATTTTTCTGACAATTATTTCATTTGTCAAGCTTTACAGGTTAAGTTAGTGAGTAGGTCTTGATGAATATATTTGCTCATCTGATAGAAATGAGACGGGTGTGTGATTATCGTCACTCATCACAAAGACAGCTGCACCTCTGCGAGAGCCGTGTGTTATTTTATCTTCGTCTTTATTAAGTCATAAAGCCGCTATCAGTTCTCCGTCTCAATCATCTTCTCTGATAGTCTGTCGTTCGTCTGCATTAGATGGAGCGAGTGACACTGAGAGCTGTGAGGAGCTGACGGAGCATCATGAGGTCATTGGCAGCAGACGCGGCTTGTTAGGGCTCTGAGAGGCTTTTGGCTCGCGCCGCGGGGGAACCGATATATTTCCTCATCGGCCGTCATTCTGTCGCTCTAATGGACGAGACGCGTGACAGATTTCACTTCTCAGGCCGGCGTTGAGTGGATGCGACTGCTCTGAGTCGGAGGTCATTGGGACAGATGATTTTCTTGCAGGGACAAATCTGGCAACAACTGTAAGGTTACGGTGTCACAGACTCGGTGCGGCTAATGATCTTGTGTCTGCTGTGCTGAATAAGACGACAAACATCATCTGACTATGACTATGACTATGACGATTAATCTTTAAATGATCGGTTTAAACACAAACAATGTAATTCCTAAATGGCTATGATTCGCCTGTGTCTATTAAACCTTTGACAAGTACGATCACAGCGAACATTCAGATCCGAGAGCAGTAGCCATGTATAGATATGAAACGTTTTAGGGTTGGGGATGATCTGAATGAGAAAAGCCATAATGTTTACTCAATATGGAATGCAATAAGTTGCATTGCATGCAAAATTACATTTTGACACGTTTTAGTTTGCAACAAAGCATGATATCAAGTTCACGCTCAGTCTTGTTTTCCAGTACAAACATCTAAACATTCTTAAGTCAAGATATATTTAGGCCTACTTGGGAAGCAAAATTACTTGCGATGTAAGTCTAGTTTTCTGAGAAATGTGTTAAAATTAAGCAAGTTTAAGCTTAAAAGCAGAGAAAAAGTAAAATGCTATTTTTCTGACCCCAATGGCAGATATTTGTTTTTGTTTTAAGCACAAACTCGCTTAATTTTGATGCATTTTCTTCAGTCATTTTGATTCTCCATTAAATGTGTCTTGATTTAAGAATGTTTAGATATTTGTGCTGGAAAACAAGACAAAATTACTATGCAAGAAATCATTTCTTTGCAGTGTTTCTGTAGTTAGAAGTGTTTGTCAGATCCAGTTGTCACTCTTAAGGACTTTATAACAGGGTTTCCGCAGGCCTTAAAAATATCTTAATTTGGAGCAGAAAGTCTTAAATTCAATATCATGGCATTAAATTAGGGCTCTATGATTTCTGCGATGCAGAAAACGTGGACAGAATCCATTCATAAAAATGTAATTTACTGTATAATGCAGAATGTCACAGAATTTGTCAAATTTTGGATGAAAGGGACTTAAAGGGCCAGTTCACCCATTAATGAGAATCCTGTGATCATTTCCTCGCCCTAATGTCGTTCCAAACCCGTGAGACTTTCCTTCATCATATAAAGCCATCGAGTCTCTTCAGAACATCTGGAATAATCCGCTCGATCCGTACGGATCAGTTTTACCATCTCTTTATGAACTTTCTGAAGCGTCAGTGGAAGTTGCTTAGACTGTCAATGGAGGACAGAAATCTTTCCCATTTCATCAAAAATATCTTCATTTGTGTTCTGAAGATTTATTTAACCATTAAAGCAGAGTCCAGAAAAATTAAAAACAGAATAAACTATAAAACAGATTTCATAGGGCCCTAAATTTAATTGCATGCACTGCAAAAAATGATGTTCTTCCTCAGGATTTTTGTTTTCCAGCACAAACTCAAAACATCCTTAAATCAAGAGACATTTAATGACATGCAAAATAAAGAAATTAAGTCTTGTTTTCTGAGAAATTGAACAAAATTAAGTGAATTTATGCTTAAAACAAGAACAAATATCTGTCATTGGGTATGAAAATTACTAACATTTGAATTGTTAGTTGAAAAGTTGATTTTTATGAACTAATTGGCAGATATTTGTCAAACTTTAAGCTATTTTTTGTAAAGTTAATTAAAAAGTTATGGAGATCTGTTGGAAATTGTATTCTCAACATTTGAAGTGTCACTAATACACTCATTGTTTACATTTAGAGAACATATTGACGTGTTATGTTCCCTTCAGTTATTCCTTACATTTTCTTTAATTGGTCTTAAATTTACCTTCATAAAACCTGCAGAAACCCTGTTATATGGTGTATTTAATGTGAATGAAAGGGAGGCTGTGAGTGATAGACATACAGTGCAATTTATGAGCTTTTGCCAATGGATTGTTGTTAGAAAGACAAATAACCAGTGTTTTATTGCCTCAATGATCAGCATCAATATTCCAGAGATTCTGGTCAATCATTCACAGCAAAACTCCCAGTGTTAAACTAACACTACCGGTGTTTATATAATCCAGTGTTTTGCTGCATCCTGACGACAGCGTTTACATCGAGCCAGGTGAAATAAATTACTTTGAATTAAACTATTTGACGTCTGACATCTCCTGATTTTAAATATCAAGCCATCAGTTGCGATTCAAAAAGTCATTGTGCGCCTCCAAATTAAATCTAGTTTGAGTTCATTTTGTAGCCCCGCCCCTTTCCCCGCCCCCAATCTAAAAACACGCGTTATTCCAATGCGTTCCGGGTGACTTTGTGTCCTGAAGCTAAAATGCGAATATTCCGGTGAAATTCCAAAGGCAATCACATTTTCTGTCTCGGTAAGCAGCGAGTGTAGCTCGGGGTCGTCTGCGGAGGTTGTTCCTCTTCCACAGGCGCTTTACATGAACCCCGAGGCATACCTGTGTAATTAACTTTTTTTCCCCTTATCAGTCCGCAGTGGATTGATTCCCCGGCGGAGCCCGTATACTGTAATGACTCCTCTGTTCTCCTCTCATCTGCTAAACGCCTCCTGCTCCAGATTATGATTAGAAGAGGCTGTTGAGCAGTTCAGTGTTTCGTTTACTTTCAGGAGCCAGTGCTGATCAGGGAATATATACTGTTGTTTTTAACAAGGACACATTAAATTGATCAAAAGTGACAGTAAAGACATTTATAATGCTACAAAAGATTCTATTTCAAATAAATGCTGTTCTTTTGAACTTTCTATTCATCAAAGAATCCTGAGAAATAAAACGTATCGGTTTCCACACAAATCTGAACTGTTTTCAACACTAATAATAATCAGAAATGTTTCTTGAGCAGGAAATCATCATATGAGAATGATTTGTGAAGGATCATGTGACACTGAAGACTGGAGTAATGATGATAAATTCAGCTTTGATCACAGGAATAAATTACACTTTACTATACACCGATCAGGCATAATATTATGACCACCTTCCTAATATTGTGTTGGTCCCCCTTTTGCTGCCAAAACAGCCCTGACCCGTCGAGGCATGGACTCTACTAGACCCCGGAAGGTGTGCTGTGGTATCTGGCACCAAGATGTTAGCAGCAGATCCTTTAAGTCCTGTAAGTTGCGAGGTGGGGCCTCCATGGATCGGACTTGTTTGTTCAGCACATCCCACAGATGCTCGATTGGATTGAGATCTGGGGAATTTGGAGGCCAAGTCAACACCTCAAACTCGTGCTCCTCAAACCATTCCTGAACCATTTGTGCTTTGTGGCAGGCACATTATCCTGCAGAAAGAGCCACAGCCACCAGGCAATACCGTTTCCATGAAAGGGTGTACATGGTCTGCAACAATGCTTAGGTAGGTGGTACGTGTCAAAGTAACATCCACATGGATGGCAGGACCCAAGGTTTCCCAGCAGAACATTGCCCAAAGCATCACACTGCCTCCGCCGGCTTGCCTTCTTCCCATAGTGCATCCTGGTGCCATGTGTTCCCCAGGTAAGCAACGCACACGCACCCGGCCATCCACGTGATGTAAAAGAAAACGTGATTCATCAGATCAGGCCACCTTCTTCCATTGCTCCGTGGTCCAGTTCTGATGCTCACGTGCCACTGTTGGCGCTTTCGGCGGTGGACAGGGGTCAGCATGGGCACCCTGACTGGTCTGCGGCTATGCAGCCCCATACGCAACAAACTGCGATGCACTGTGTATTCTGACACCTTTCTATCAGAACCAGCATTAACTTCTTGAGCAATTTGAGCTCCAGTAGCTCGTCTGTTTGATCGGACCACACGGGCCAGCCTTCGCTCCCCACATGCATCAATGAGCCTTGGCCGCCCATGACCCTGTCGCCGGTTCGCCACTGTTCCTTCCTTGGAGCACTTTTGATAGATACTGACCACTGCAGACCGGGAACACCCCACAAGAGCTGCAGTTTTGGAGATGCTCTGACCCAGTCGTCTAGCCATCACAATTTGGCCCTTGTCAAACTCGCTCAAATCCTTACGCTTGCCCATTTTTCCTGCTTCTAACACATCAACAAAATGTTCACTTGCTGCCTAATATATCCCACCCACTAACAGGTGCCGCGATGAAGCGATAATCAGTGTTATTCACTTCACCTGTCAGTGGTCATAATGCCTGATCGGTGTATATTCACATAGAAAACAGCTGTTTTACATTGGAATAATTTTTCACTGTTTTACTGTATTTTTGATCAGATAAATGCAGCCTTGTGAGCAGAAGAGACTCTTTCAAAAACATTAAAAAATCTTATCGACCCAAAATAGAAGTGCAGAGGATAATAAAAACCCAGCAAACAGGAAACGTTCTCAGAACATTCTGGCAAGGTTTCAAAGGTTCTGGCCTGGTCTTTAAGAATGTTCTAAAAACGTTATTAATGCATTGTTCATGGAGTGTTTTTCTAATTGTTTTAGTTGGACATTCGTCTAATGCATTTAAATTTTGCTACTTGGTACTCATTTTAGAATGTTCAGAGAACATGTAACATTCCCATGATAATTACAAAATGATAAAATGGAATGTTCCCTTAATGTTTTCTCTAACATTTACAATAACCAAGGAAAAAAGTTAACGTTTGCAGAACATTCTGAGAGCATATTTTTGTTCTTACGAGCGGGTTAATGTGTCTGATTCCAGCATTAAACAGCCTTTATAATCTCAATCTGCTCCATGTCTGTAATGCATCCGTATTGTGCTGCTGTAGATAAACTCATGCCACAACAGTTGAAAGTGCAGACAGTTCAGAAATCATTTTGCCAGTGGGGTAAAACTAAAGCACTTATGAGCCGTCTGTGTGAAATGATAACATTGATTAAAGCCGAGAACAGACAGAGTTTGTGCTGACACATCAGTGCTTGAGAAGCTGCTTCTGCGTATCTGTGACTGTTATAGTGAATCAATGAACGTGCAAGCCATGTTTCTGAAGCTCGGCATCTGTGCGTCGACCTTCCGTGTCAGAGCGTGAGTAGTTAGTTTGACGGAGGTGTTGGTTAGCGGCTCTCGCGGGACGGGAGGTTTAATTACCGTAATCTTGCGTCAGAGAGGAACGCTGCTCTTGATCTGTGTGGTAATGATCTGCTTCTGAAGTCATGATTACAGGATCTCGTCTGCTCTCATAATCAATGTTTAATTCCATTATGAAATAATAAAAGTCTTGACACCGTTATGCATGTTAATTTTGGAAATGTGTGCTCGCTCACAGTGAGTTCAGCGTTGGCTGGAAACTGTTTCTTCACAAACCAAACTACAGGCAAACTTTTCAGTATCACACAGGATCATTATTTCTGTCCTACAATAATTCATGTTATCACAGAAGTACTGGGATAAAAGTTTATAGTTCAGATATAAACACTGATGCCTACGGTAGTGATCAAAATAGATTAAATCACCTTTAGAAAGTAACTTGATGCTTCAAATAAAGATTGTATCATTACATTGTTACACCAGTAGGACTGTTAAAAAAAGTGTTTGTCATTGAATCATTCATTCAAGAGATTCGTTAAAAAAAACGCTGATTCATCCAGTAATGAAACAAGTGAAGACTTTATGAGTGAGTCATTGAATCATTAATTTAAGAGATTCATTGAAAAACACGGATTCATGTAATATCATGTGGTAAATCATGTGGTGTCACTACAGTAAATCATGTGGCGTGGCGTCACTACAGTAAATCATGTGGTGTCACTACAGTAAATCATGTGGTGTTACTACAGTAAATCATGTGTTGTTACTACAGTAAATCATGTGTTGTTACTACAGTAAATCATGTGGTGTCACTACAGTAAATCATGTGGCGTGGCGTCACTACAGTAAATCATGTGGTGTTACTACAGTAAATCATGTGTTGTTACTACAGTAAATCATGTGTTGTTACTACAGTAAATCATGTGGTGTCACTACAGTAAATCATGCGGCGTGGCGTCACTACAGTAAATCATGTGGTGTCACTACAGTAAATCATGTGATGTCACTACAGTAAATCATGTGGCGTTACTACAGTAAATCATGTGATGTCACTACAGTAAATCATGTGGTGTCACTACAGTAAATCATGTGGCGTTACTACAGTAAATCATGTGTTGTCACTACAGTAAATCATGTGATGTCACTACAGTAAATCATGTGGCGTTACTACAGTAAATCATGTGATGTCACTACAGTAAATCATGTGGTGTCACTACAGTAAATCATGTGGCGTGGCGTCACTACAGTAAATCATGTGGGGTCACTACAGTATATCATGTGGGGTCACTACAGTAAATCATGTGGTGTTACTACAGTAAATCATGTGGCGTTACTACAGTAAATCATGTGATGTCACTACAGTAAATCATGTGATGTCACTACAGTAAATCATGTGATGTCACTACAGTAAATCATGTGGTGTGACTACAGTAAATCATGTGATGTCACTACAGTAAATCATGTGGCGTCACTACAGTAAATCATGTGGTGTTACTACAGTAAATCATGTGGCGTTACTACAGTAAATCATGTGATGTCACTACAGTAAATCATGTGATGTCACTACAGTAAATCATGTGATGTCACTGCAGTAAATCATGTGGTGTCACTGCAGTAAATCATGTGGTGTGACTACAGTAAATCATGTGATGTCACTACAGTAAATCATGTGGCGTCACTACAGTAAATCATGTGGCGTCACTACAGTAAATCATGTGGTGTGACTACAGTAAATCATGTGGCGTCACTACAGTAAATCATGTGATGTCACTACAGTAAATCATGTGGCGTTACTACAGTAAATCATGTGTTGTCACTACAGTATATCATGTGATGTCACTACAGTAAATCATGTGGTGTCACTACAGTAAATCATGTGGTGTCACTACAGTAAATCATGTGGCGTTACTACAGTAAATCATGTGATGTCACTACAGTAAATCATGTGGCGTTACTACAGTAAATCATGTGGTGTCACTACAGTAAATCATGTGATGTCACTACAGTAAATCATGTGGCGTTACTACAGTAAATCATGTGACGTCACTACAGTAAATCATGTGGCGTCACTACAGTAAATCATGTGGTGTTACTACAGTAAATCATGTGGTGTCACTACAGTAAATCATGTGGCGTCACTACAGTAAATCATGTGGTGTGACTACAGTAAATCATGTGTGACTACAGTAAATCGTGGCGTCACTACAGTAAATCATGTGGTGTCACTACAGTAAATCATGTGGTGTGACTACAGTAAATCATGTGGTGTCACTACAGTAAATCATGTGGTGTGACTACAGTAAATCATGTGGTGTCACTACAGTAAATCATGTGGTGTGACTACAGTAAATCATGTGGTGTGACTACAGTAAATCATGTGGCGTCACTACAGTAAATCATGTGGTGTGACTACAGTAAATCATGTGATGTCACTACAGTAAATCATGTGGCGTGACTACAGTAAATCATGTGGCGTGACTACAGTAAATCATGTGGCGTCACTACAGTAAATCATGTGGTGTGACTACAGTAAATCATGTGGTGTCACTACAGTAAATCATGTGGTGTCACTACAGTAAATCATGTGATGTCACTACAGTAAATCATGTGGCGTGACTACAGTAAATCATGTGGCGTGACTACAGTAAATCATGTGGCGTCACTACAGTAAATCATGTGGCGTCACTACAGTAAATCATGTGGTGTGACTACAGTAAATCATGTGGTGTCACTACAGTAAATCATGTGGTGTCACTACAGTAAATCATGTGATGTCACTACTGTAAATCATGTGGCGTGACTACAGTAAATCATGTGGCGTCACTACAGTAAATCATGTGACGTCACTACAGTAAATCATGTGGCGTTACTACAGTAAATCATGTGTTGTCACTACAGTATATCATGTGGCGTTACTACAGTAAATCATGTGGTGTCACTACAGTAAATCATGTGGCGTTACTACAGTAAATCATGTGATGTCACTACAGTAAATCATGTGGCGTTACTACAGTAAATCATGTGATGTCACTACAGTAAATCATGTGGTGTTACTACAGTAAATCATGTGATGTCACTACAGTAAATCATGTGGCGTCACTACAGTAAATCATGTGGCGTCACTACAGTAAATCATGTGGTGTTACTACAGTAAATCATGTGGTGTCACTACAGTAAATCATGTGGCGTCACTACAGTAAATCATGTGGTGTCACTACAGTAAATCATGTGGCGTCACTACAGTAAATCATGTGGTGTTACTACAGTAAATCATGTGGTGTCACTACAGTAAATCATGTGGCGTCACTACAGTAAATCATGTGGTGTCACTACAGTAAATCATGTGGCGTCACTACAGTAAATCATGTGGTGTCACTACAGTAAATCATGTGGCGTTACTACAGTAAATCATGTGATGTCACTACAGTAAATCATGTGGCGTTACTACAGTAAATCATGTGGCGTCACTACAGTAAATCATGTGGCGTTACTACAGTAAATCATGTGGCGTTACTACAGTAAATCATGTCGTGTCACTACAGTAAATCATGTGATGTCACTACAGTAAATCATGTGGTGTGACTACAGTAAATCATGTGGCGTCACTACAGTAAATCATGTGGTGTTACTACAGTAAATCATGTGGCGTCACTACAGTAAATCATGTGGCGTCACTACAGTAAATCATGTGGCGTCACTACAGTAAATCATGTGGCGTTACTACAGTAAATCATGTGATGTCACTACAGTAAATCATGTGGCGTTACTACAGTAAATCATGTGATGTCACTACAATAAATCATGTGGTGTCACTACAGTAAATCATGTGGCGTTACTACAGTAAATCATGTGATGTCACTACAGTAAATCATGTGGTGTCACTACAGTAAATCATGTGGCGTCACTACAGTAAATCATGTGATGTCACTACAGTAAATCATGTGGTGTTACTACAATAAATCATGTGGCGTCACTACAGTAAATCATGTGGTGTTACTACAGTAAATCATGTGGTGTCACTACAGTAAATCATGTGGTGTTACTACAGTAAATCATGTGGTGTTACTACAGTAAATCATGTGATGTCACTACAGTAAATCATGTGGTGTCACTACAGTAAATCATGTGGTGTCACTACAGTAAATCATGTGGTGTCACTACAGTAAATCATGTGATGTCACTACAGTAAATCATGTGGTGTCACTACAGTAAATCATGTGGTGTCACTACAGTAAATCATGTGATGTCACTACAGTAAATCATGTGGCGTCACTACAGTAAATCATGTGGCGTCACTACAGTAAATCATGTGGCGTCACTACAGTAAATCATGTGGTGTCACTACAGTAAATCATGTGGTGTCACTACAGTAAATCATGTGGTGTCACTACAGTAAATCATGTGGTGTCACTACAGTAAATCATGTGATGTCACTACAGTAAATCATGTGGCGTCACTACAGTAAATCATGTGGCGTCACTACAGTAAATCATGTGGTGTCACTACAGTAAATCATGTGGTGTCACTACAGTAAATCATGTGGTGTCACTACAGTAAATCATGTGGTGTCACTACAGTAAATCATGTGATGTCACTACAGTAAATCATGTGGTGTCACTACAGTAAATCATGTGGCGTCACTACAGTAAATCATGTGGCGTCACTACAGTATATCATGTGGTGTCACTACAGTAAATCATGTGGTGTCACTACAGTAAATCATGTGGTGTCACTACAGTAAATCATGTGGTGTCACTACAGTAAATCATGTGATGTCACTACAGTAAATCATGTGGTGTCACTACAGTAAATCATGTGGCGTCACTACAGTAAATCATGTGGTGTTACTACAGTAAATCATGTGGCGTTACTACAGTAAATCATGTGGCGTTACTACAGTAAATCATGTGGCGTTACTACAGTAAATCATGTGATGTCAGTACAGTAAATCATGTGGCGTCACTACAGTAAATCATGTGGTGTCACTACAGTAAATCATGTGATGTCACTACAGTAAATCATGTGGTGTTACTACAGTAAATCATGTGATGTCACTACAGTAAATCATGTGGTGTCACTACAGTAAATCATGTGGTGTCACTACAGTAAATCATGTGGTGTTACTACAGTAAATCATGTGGCGTTACTACAGTAAATCATGTGGCGTTACTACAGTAAATCATGTGGTGTTACTACAGTAAATCATGTGGTGTTACTACAGTAAATCATGTGGCGTTACTACAGTAAATCATGTGGCGTTACTACAGTAAATCATGTGGTGTTACTACAGTAAATCATGTGGCGTTACTACAGTAAATCATGTGGCGTTACTACAGTAAATCATGTGATGTCAGTACAGTAAATCATGTGGCGTTACTACAGTAAATCATGTGATGTCAGTACAGTAAATCATGTGGCGTCACTACAGTAAATCATGTGGTGTCACTACAGTAAATCATGTGATGTCACTACAGTAAATCATGTGGTGTTACTACAGTAAATCATGTGATGTCACTACAGTAAATCATGTGGTGTCACTACAGTAAATCATGTGGTGTCACTACAGTAAATCATGTGGTGTTACTACAGTAAATCATGTGGTGTTACTACAGTAAATCATGTGGCGTTACTACAGTAAATCATGTGGCGTTACTACAGTAAATCATGTGGTGTTACTACAGTAAATCATGTGACGACCCTGAGTCGACCCTGACAGTTAACTAGAGTGTATATAGGAGTGATGTGTATCATTATAGGGAGGCACTCTCTGTGGGATAGACATTCCCAGAGGTGGCTCTGTGCAGGATGTAAGCTCTTACTGATTATTTCTCATTTGTTTTTGTTTGCAATTTTTTGTCATGTCATGTAGCATATAAATTCTGTTATAAGTTTATTTGTTTCTTTGTTACCCCTAGACTTCTGTTTGTTATTATTCCTTATTTGTTTTGTTATTATTTTGATTTAATAAAATAATTTTCATTCATTAGACTTTGTTGTCCGATCCCCCTTTTATGTTGTGACTTGTAACGAGCGGGTCGTAACATAAAATTGGGCGCTCGTCCGGGATGCTACATGCTTAGGTAAATGCAATATGTTTTCAGTGTGTTCACTTGTGTAAATGAGTAGACTCCAGGAAGTTAGTGTTTTCAGCTGGGTTTGTAATCCTTCCATCGAGGCACTATTTGTTGTTTTCATTTGTTATTTTGCCTTTCTTATTTTTGAAGGTTATTCTGGGCGGAGGTTTTACATCTCTGTCGGGGGTGCGCTTCAGGCTTTTGGTTTCATTACCAATTGTCCTTGAGTTCAGCGTTTAAAGGAGCCTCGAGTCCGGTACACCTTTGAAGATCAGGTAGGTTAGTTAGTTTTGGGTTTATAGTTAGCTGGAGTCACTCATTTTTCATATAAGATGGCACTGTTGTTTTTTTTCTGTATCTGTGTTTATGATGCCTACGGAGGTTGAAGAGAATTTGGGAAATGACTTGTGGTAAGTCTTTATTTATCTTATAACTATGGTGGCTTAGATTTGGAGCGCATATATATGACGATTCCTGACGAGGTGGCTGATGGGATTTGTATTTCTCACGCTCCAGGGTTAGCGGCATCTCAAGTGTTAGTTTAGTGGCGTCTCACGTGTGTTTGTGTCGTTGTTTGTTCTCCTGCCTCTTTTTGCAGAAATGTCGTCAGTAGTCGAGGATTTTTTCGCATTTCTTTCGGAAATACTGTTGGAGAGATGTACGAAGGAAGAGCTGTTGCAGATTGCTGAACGTTTTGATGTTGAGGTAACAACCAATGATAAGAAACTTAAAGAGACACTGATGAAAGTTGTGAAAACTGCGTTATTCGAGCGGGTGTTTTGGAGGTAAGAGCTCATGTTATTGATCCTGATGTATCTTTAACCTCTCCTCTTTATGGTCCCGATCGAAACGTGAAGTTTAGTGAGATGTCGTTGCAAGAGAAACAGTTATGTGTTGATGCAGAAAGATTTCGTGCTGAGATGCGTGTGCACTTAAAGAGAAAGAGTTAGAAAATGATTTTGAGGTAAAGAAATTACAACAGCAGTTTGAGATGCGACGAATGGAGTTGCAATTTGAAAAAGAAAGGGAGGAAAGAGATTTTCAGTTAAGAAAACTTGAGCTGGAGTTGAATGCAAATCCAACTGAAACTCCAGTTCACGTGTCACCTGTTGAGCCTGTGTTCACTGCACCTGTTTTTGATGTTTTTAAAAACATTAGATTAGTGCCGCCGTTTTTAGAGAAGGAAGTAGAGAAGTATTTCCAACATTTTGAGCGTGTTGCAGAGTCTTTGAAATGGCCAAGAGAGTTTTGGACATTACTCTTGCAATGTGTATTAGTGGGTAGAGCACAAGAAGTGTATTCAGCGTTGACTATGAAAACAAAGTGGTGACTATGATGTTGTTAAGTCTGCTGTTTTACATGCTTATGAGTTGGCACCTGAGGCATACCGCCAGAAATTCAGGAGTCATTTTAAGACTGAGAAGGGCACTTTTCTTGAGTTCCTGGTAAAAGTAAACAGCTAGCTGCCCGCCAGAATGTTTTAAATCCTTCTGCTGATAATACTGCAGTTATGCGCACAAAGGGTGAAATAGTTTGCTTTTATTGTAGAAAACCAGGACATAAGATTTCAGATTGTGTAGTTCTCAAAAAGAAAGAGAGAACTGTTAAACCTGTTGGTTTAATTGCGATGTCGAATGTGAATAGTGCTCCTGTTCAGTTTAACAAACAGATTGAACCGCTGAATAGCAATGAGACTGAGAATGTTAAAAACAATGATTTTATGCCATTTCTCACTGAAGGGAGTGTTTCTTTGCCTGACTCTGATGAAATTGTGCCTGTTCGTATTCTTAGAGATACAGGGGCAGGGCAGTCATTTTTGCTGGAAGGACTTTTACCTTTGTCAGAACATACTGCCACTGGATCTCATGTGCTGGTCAGATGGCTTGAGATGGGTTACATGGAAGTTCCTTTACATCATGTCTGTCTTAATTCAAAGATTATTTCAGGAGACGTGGTGGTTGGAGTTCATGCCATGCTTCCTGTCCCTGGTGTTACTTTCATCCTTGGAAATGATTTGGCCGGAGGTAATGTCTGGGAGAAATCTGATGGAGGTGTGCCACCTATAGTAGTCTCTGCTGATGAGAAACTAAACGGATCATCTGACTGTCCTCATTTATTTCCTGCCTGTGCAATAACTCGTGCAATGACTAAGAAAAGTATGCCAGATGAAACTGAGCGTGATCTTAGCGATACTTTTATTGCTGCGACAAATTCTTCTCAATTTGAATCTAGTACTGTGTGTGCTAAAGTTGAAGATGGGTGTCCTGTGAAAGAAGTACAATCTGATGATCGCAAGACTGATAAGACTGACTCCATGCCTGACAGTTCAGGTTGTGATTCTGCTAACACTTTTTCTTTGTCATCACTTCAGGGTGTGACTCGAGAGGAGTTGATTAAAGCCCAACAGGCGGATGAAACTCTCCAAGAACTGTTTTCTTTAGTTGCTGGGGGAGAAGGAAAGGATCCTCTGACCGTCTTCTACTTTTTACAAGATGGGTTACTTTGTAGACAGCAGTCTACTAATTCTGATTCTTCACTTGATCCTAGAGTCCAGATTGTAGTTCCTCTCACTTTTCGTCAAGCTGTCCTCCTGTCCACATCAAGGACTTGCTGGTCATATGGGGGTACGGAAGACGTATGATCGAATTCTGCGAAAATTTTACTGGCCTAGAATCAAGAGAGATGTGATTCAGTATATACGGTCCTGTCACATATGTCAGATGACAGGTAAGCCAAATCAAAAGATTCCATTAGCTCCTTTACAGCCTATTGCTGTAGTGGCCACTCCTTTCGAACATCTGGTTGTTGATTGTGTTGGTCCATTACCGCGTTCTAAGGCTGGGCATGCTTATCTACTCACTGTGATGTGTCAATCCACACGTTATCCTGCAGCTTATCCTTTGAGATCTATTACTACAAAAGTGATATTAAAGGCTTTGACGAATTTTATATCTACTTTTGGCATTCCAAAAGTTAATTCAGTCTGACCAAGGCTCAAACTTTATGTCTAGACAGTTCTCTAAAGCCATGCACCAACTAAAAGTTAAACACAATGTCTCGAGTGCTTATCATCCTCAGAGTCAGGGAGGGTTGGAAAGATTGACTCTTAAGTCACTCTTGAGGTCATACTGTGAACTTGATAGGGATTGGGAGGAAGGACTTCCCTGGATGCTGCTAGCTATTCGTGAAGTTGTGCAAGAGAGCAGAGGTTAGTGTTTGGCCATACTGTTAGAGATCCCATTGCTGTCTTGGCGGATGAGTGGACATTACATCCTCCTGAAAACGTGTCAGATTATGTTGGTAGTTTTCGTTACAGACTTTATGAAGCCAGAGCTGTTGCTTTATTGAATAGGTCACAAGAGAAGATGCAGAGGTTGTTTGACCAAAAAGTCAAGCTTAGAAGTTTTCAAGTGGGTGATAAAGTGTTGGCCTTGTTACCTGTTTTAACTAGTCCATTCCAGGCTAAGTTTGCTGGACCGTACACCATTATCAAGTGTTATCATAATAACAATTATGTGTTAAGTACTCCTGATCGTCGGAAGAAAATGCAGGTTTGTCATGTTAACTTGCTGAAACCTTATGTGACACCTATACCTTCGTTGCTTGTTGATGTTGTAACATCTACTGATGCTGTAGATTTGAGTGTTACAGGAACATCCGTGGAGAGGGTTGACAATCTGGAGGAGATTGGTCCTTCTCGAGGTGCAGTGGAAGGTCGTCTAACTAACTCTGAGGTTCTTACTAGCTTAAGTTCTCACTTATCTCATTTATGTGAATCTGAAAAGGCTGATATTATCAAGTTGATAAATTCATTTCCTTCTCTCTTTTCTGATATTCCTACTCGAACTCACGTTATTGAGCATGACATTGAAGTTGGTGCTGCTCAACCAGTGAAACAACATCCATACCGCGTCAACCCTATTAAAAAGAAGTTGCTGCAGAGGGAAGTAGATTATTTACTTGCTCATGATTTAGCAGAACCTAGTTTTAGTCCTTGGAGTTCTCCCTGCATTTTAGTGAGAAAACCTGATAACTCTGCACAGATTACAGGAAACTTAACACCTTGACAAAACCTGACTGTTTTCCTTTGCCTAGGATCGACGACTGTGTAGATCGTGTCGGTTCTGCGCAGTTTGTCAGTAAGTTCGATCTCCTGAAAGGTTACTGGCAAGTACCATTAACACCTCGTGCTAAAGAGTTATCTGCTTTTATTACACCTGACAGTTTTCTACAATACACCGTCATGCCTTTTGGAGTTCGAAATGCTCCCACTACTTTTCAGCGGTTAGTCAATCGAGTGTTGTCTGGGTTGACGGGGTGTGAGGCTTATTTGGACGATGTTGTCTTGTACAGTTCGTCTTGGTCTGAATATCTCGCACAAACCACAGAACTTTTTGAGCGTTTGGCAAAAGCCAACTTAACGATAAATCTTGCAAAATGTGAATTTGGCAAGGCGACTGTGACATATTTGGGTAAGGTGGTTGGTCGAGGGTATGTTAAACCGATAAATGCGAAAGTTGAGACTATCTGTAGTTTTCCTACTCCAACTACACGTCGCGAGTTACGACGATTTCTTGGGATGGTGGGGTACTACAGAAGTTTTTGTAAAAACTTTGCAAGTGTTGTTGCCCCTATGACAGATTTGTTAAGCCCAAAGAAACCTTTTAACTGGTCTGAACAATGTCAGAGTGCCTTTGATAATGCGAAGTCTTTGCTGGCGACTGCTCCTGTTTTGGTGGCACCTAATTTCGAGAAAACGTTCCTACTGGCAGTTGATGCTAGTGCGTATGGCTCTGGCACTCTCCTTTTACAAGAGGATTTAAAGGGAATCGAGCATCCAGTCAGCTATTTTTCCAAGAAATTTAATTGTCACCAGCAAGTGTATTCTACAGTAGAGAAGGAGGCTTTAGCCCTTGTTTTAGCCAACATTTTGAGGTCTATTTAAGTACAGTTTGTGGTCCTATTATTGTTTACACTGACCATAACCCATTGACTTTTATAGATCGCATGCGTGGAAAGAATCAAAGGATTCTGAGATGGAGCCTTATTCTCCAACCTTTCCACCTGCAGATTAAACACATACGTGGCAAGGATAACAATCGCTGATGCTCTCTCACGGGTATAAGATTGTCCCAATATAGCGTTGGGTATCTTATCTGTTTTCTTCTCTCGTGTCTTCTCTATTTTTCTCTCTCTCTCTTTTTCCCTCTCTGATGTTCTAGGGCCCAGGATGTCAGGAGCGAAGAGAAGTTAATGTTAACATTAAAGTGTTAATGTTCTTGTATACTCACACTTAGGTGTTGGTTTCTGCACATGTATTTGTTTTTTTTGTTTTTTTTCTTTTTGTCGGTTTTTCAGGAAACCTCCTTTTGGAGTGGGAGGTGTGACGACCCTGAGTCTTCCTATTGGGCAGAATGGGGGAGTTTCCGATTGGTTCTCCTGTTAATTGACAGTTAACTAGAGTGTATATAGGAGTGATGTGTATCATTATAGGGAGGCACTCTCTGTGGGATAGACCTTCCCAGAGGTGGCTCTGTGCAGGATGTAAGCTCTTACTGATTATTTCTCATTTGTTTTTGTTTGCAATTTTTTCTAAGTCATGTAGCATATAAATTCTGTTATAAGTTTATTTGTTTCTTTGTTACCCCTAGACTTCTGTTTGTTATTATTCCTTATTTGTTGTGTTATTATTTTGATTTAATAAAATAATTTTCATTCATTAGACTTTGTTGTCCGATCCCCCTTTTATGTTGCGACTTGTAACGAGCGGGTCGTAACAATCATGTGGTGTCACTACAGTAAATCATGTGGTGTGACTACAGTAAATCATGAGGTGTCACTACAGTAAATCATGTGGTGTGACTACAGTAAATCATGTGGTGTCACTACAGTAAATCATGTGGTGTCACTACAGTAAATCATGAGGTGTCACTACAGTAAATCATGTGGTGTCACTACAGTAAATCATGTGGTGTCACTACAGTAAATCATGAGGTGTCACTACAGTAAATCATGTGGTGTCACTACAGTAAATCATGTGGTGTGACTACAGTAAATCATGTGGTGTCACTACAGTAAATCATGTGGTGTCACTACAGTAAATCATGTGGTGTCACTACAGTAAATCATGTGGTGTCACTACAGTAAATCATGTGGCGTCACTACAGTAAATCATGAGGTGTCACTACAGTAAATCATGTGGTGTCACTACAGTAAATCATGTGGCGTCACTACAGTAAATCCATGTGGTGTCACTACAGTAAATCATGTGGCGTTACTACAGTAAATCCATGTGGTGTTACTACAGTAAATCATGTGGTGTCACTACAGTAAATCATGTGTGACTACAGTAAATCATGTGGTGTGACTACAGTAAATCATGTGGTGTCACTACAGTAAATCATGTGGTGTGACTACAGTAAATCATGAGGTGTCACTACAGTAAATCATGTGGTGTGACTACAGTAAATCATGTGGTGTGACTACAGTAAATCATGAGGTGTCACTACAGTAAATCATGTGGTGTGACTACAGTAAATCATGTGGTGTCACTACAGTAAATCATGTGGTGTCACTACAGTAAATCATGAGGTGTCACTACAGTAAATCATGTGGTGTGACTACAGTAAATCATGTGGTGTCACTACAGTAAATCATGTGGTGTCACTACAGTAAATCATGTGGTGTGACTACAGTAAATCATGAGGTGTCACTACAGTAAATCATGTGGTGTGACTACAGTAAATCATGTGGTGTCACTACAGTAAATCATGTGGTGTCACTACAGTAAATCATGAGGTGTCACTACAGTAAATCATGTGGTGTCACTACAGTAAATCATGTGGTGTCACTACAGTAAATCATGAGGTGTCACTACAGTAAATCATGTGGTGTCACTACAGTAAATCATGTGGTGTGACTACAGTAAATCATGTGGTGTCACTACAGTAAATCATGTGGTGTCACTACAGTAAATCATGTGGTGTCACTACAGTAAATCATGTGGCGTCACTACAGTAAATCATGAGGTGTCACTACAGTAAATCATGTGGTGTCACTACAGTAAATCATGTGGCGTCACTACAGTAAATCCATGTGGTGTCACTACAGTAAATCATGTGGCGTTACTACAGTAAATCCATGTGGTGTTACTACAGTAAATCATGTGGTGTCACTACAGTAAATCATGTGTGACTACAGTAAATCATGTGGTGTGACTACAGTAAATCATGTGGTGTCACTACAGTAAATCATGTGGTGTCACTACAGTAAATCATGTGGTGTGACTACAGTAAATCATGTGGTGTCACTACAGTAAATCATGTGGTGTCACTACAGTAAATCATGTGTGACTACAGTAAATCATGTGGTGTGACTACAGTAAATCATGTGGTGTCACTACAGTAAATCATGTGGTGTCACTACAGTAAATCATGAGGTGTCACTACAGTAAATCATGTGGTGTCACTACAGTAAATCATGTGGTGTGACTACAGTAAATCATGTGGCGTCACTACAGTAAATCATGTGTGACTACAGTAAATCATGTGGTGTGACTACAGTAAATCATGTGTGACTACAGTAAATCATGTGGTGTCACTACAGTAAATCATGTGGTGTCACTACAGTAAATCATGTGGTGTCACTACAGTAAATCATGTGGTGTCACTACAGTAAATCATGTGGTGTCACTACAGTAAATCATGTGTGACTACAGTAAATCATGTGGTGTGACTACAGTAAATCATGTGGTGTCACTACAGTAAATCATGTGGTGTCACTACAGTAAATCATGAGGTGTCACTACAGTAAATCATGTGGTGTCACTACAGTAAATCATGTGGTGTGACTACAGTAAATCATGTGGTGTCACTACAGTAAATCATGTGGTGTCACTACAGTAAATCATGAGGTGTCACTACAGTAAATCATGAGGTGTCACTACAGTAAATCATGTGGTGTCACTACAGTAAATCATGTGGCGTCACTACAGTAAATCCATGTGGTGTCACTACAGTAAATCATGTGGCGTTACTACAGTAAATCCATGTGGTGTTACTACAGTAAATCATGTGGTGTCACTACAGTAAATCATGTGTGACTACAGTAAATCATGTGGTGTCACTACAGTAAATCATGTGGTGTCACTACAGTAAATCATGTGGCGTCACTACAGTAAATCATGTGGTGTCACTACAGTAAATCATGTGTGACTACAGTAAATCATGTGGCGTCACTACAGTAAATCATGTGGTGTCACTACAGTAAATCATGTGGCGTTACTACTAAAATGCCACCATTTGGTCACAGTCTAGAGCCCTGGGAAATAATTGAAAGCTGCTCTGAAATGTGCTCTAGATTTTGTATCATTTGATTTAAATGAACCATATGAACAAACTGATTCACTAAAATGAATTGGAGCTTCGGCGTCAGTTGGTGGATTGTAGATGATTTTTATAGTTCAGATGAGACTAGGGATGGGACAATTACCGGTTTCACAATAAACCATGATAAAATGTACTGACGCTTAGTATTATCGTTTAAAATTTATTAGCAATTTGACTTATTATGGGCTCACCAGTCCTTTCAAGTTCGTCTTCCTCCATTTCAAAACAAGTGTGTGTTAAAAAAGTAAAGAAATGCTTATATTTCTTAACTGGCCAACGGAGCAAACCACCTCCGTGACGTCACACACTGTGGTATTGCAAGATGGCGGTGCCACAACAATATTATAGTAGTATTAATAGTAAAGTCCTCTGATTTCATTTTAAATACAATCAAAAACGGAGACGGCAAGTTGCATTTGAATGAAACGAGAGAGCGCGTCCGTTGTGATACATGGATGTGCACTGTGTGTTATGATGCGTTGCTATTGACGACGGTCATTATCAGGAAGGAAATGCCACAGAATAGAATCTTGCTTTAGGGCGAGGCACTACAGGTGAATAGGGAATTTTTTTAAATGAGAAGATATCACAGTGAAACTTCTCAAGTTTATTACTGGCATAAACATAAGAAAAAAATGTATTATAAGTTTTGTGTAAATTAATGTTTTAATATGCAAACGAGGCCTTATATACTTAAATATATGCTGATTTGCATACATTTCCAAAAACAAAATCTGGAAATTGGAAAGGACCAGTTTTAAAATTTTTGGTTCTCTTTGTTGACATATTAGATGAAAGGGCTTTTACAGAGGGGATTCTTATTTTGTGCTTTAGTAAATTAGAGAATACTGACAATAGCCTTAAAAAAAAAATCAATTTTCGCCATGTGTTTTGACCTATAACTCAGGATAGGAATGATATATCAACAAATCCCTCCTTCAGAATATAGTTCAGTATAAGACTGGAAAAGTTGGTGCTTGTAGGTGCTACTGACTCTGAGCGTGAGAAAACGGTCTTTAAAGTTTTATATTGTATAATTTCATACATTTCTATTGAAACCCCCAACCTACAAACAAAATATATATTCAGTTCATTAATATCAGTAGTGTATAATATTTAAAACACATGGAAATTGATAAATTAATAAATTATTAATAGCAATAGCCTTAAGCTGAACTACCTTAACAAACACACATAACAACAGTCACACACACTGCAAACGAACTGTCCCTGTTTGTTGTGTGTCCGTCTATAACTAATTGAATCTAATTCGCCGACGGGGTTTTATCATCTAATCTGTTGTTGTTTACTTTCTTTTTACTAGCTCTTGCAGGTGACAGCTGTTGCCGTCTTTTCTGAGAACGTTTATGAGCTGATTTCGGCGTTGTCGGCATTTTCTCAGGCGGAGAATAAACAAGGCAGCGGCAGCGCGTATCACGTGACGCGTGAGAACCAATCACGCAGTCGGAAATTCACATCGACCAATCAGATGTGGTTTTCGGCTGTAGATTCCCCGGCAAACTTTCGCGGTTGGTTAGTTCTACAAAGGAAATGCCCATATTTGGATTAGACAGCGCTGTGCATGAGACTGAGAGCTTTACAATGAGACCAGGCATGACATGTTTCTGTGAATGGAGACGGCACGGGAGCTCGTGTTAGAATGCTAACTTTTGGTGATTTCCGGTAGAAATCTAAAGGCGCAAGTTGACAAAATATAATGAAATATCCACCTTAATGTGTAATGTTGACATATTTTTTATATTGACATGAAAGCTTGCATGTTAAGGGAGCAAACTGAAAATCTCAAAATTGACCAATGCATGAAAAAACTGTTCACCTGCCGTGTCTCGCCTTAAAAAGTGCATAGAGCTTCTTGTTTTATTTGTTGTTTGTTGTTTTTCAAATATAAAACTTGTTAAAATATTTTCAGTGTGTGCATCAGTTCTTTTTGAACACTTTCATCTCATTTTAACTAAACCGTGATAATATTGATAATCGTGATCATTTTGCTCACTATAATCGTGATATGAAATTTTCATACCGTCCCATCCGTAGATGAGACTGAGAAACAGTAAATGTTTGTCTGGTTCAGTTCTGTCACACTGCTGTGAAATATAAACATTTATCTAGAACAGATTTCAGCTCTTATAAAGTCACATTATTCCAGTGCAGTTAAATTAATAGTATTACTGAATATTACGTGTCTTTTAAGCCTCAACCGAGCAAGCCAGAGACGACAGTGGCCTTGTTTTATTATACACAGAAACAGATGAAGCGTTAAGATATTGAGAGCTGGTTTCACTCAGATGCTTCTGATGTGGGCCACGTTCTTCTGTCCTTGACTGAAGTTCTCAGACTGAAGTTTGATTACTAGAAGGCGTGTGATTGGTCAGTTCTGGGTAATGGGAGGAGCCTGATGATCCTGCATGACCTCTGACAGCTTCTGCTTGGCATATTGTGGCTTCAGGTTAATTATGTGTGTTGTGGAGCCTCGTCAGACCAGAACATTAATGGACACATTAAACTGATGTCTTTGACCGTGTGCCAACACAACCTGCTAAAACTTTTTACAAAAAAAAGCCAACTTACTGATCTACTATTTAAACTACTTCTTCTGAGCCAAGACAGTATTTAGACAGTATCTCCTCCTAGAGCTTTAAAGCTACAACCACCAAACTCGGCTCAGACCTCTAGACTGTTTTGACTCGGGTCGCTGTATCTTTTCAAACTGATCCGACTGGTTTTCCTAAAAATGAAGATAAAAAATCATAAAAGTCCCATATGCTTTCATTGAGGGGGTCAAAACTTTTTAATACATTAACTCTAATAGAGTATTTGAGCTTCATCCACTATGAACAAAGCTTAGCAATTACCTGAGGACGTTAGACCAACAACATGCTAGCAACATGTTAAATCATGCTAACAACAGGCTAGCAACATGGTAATTAATGCTAAAACATTAAATCATGGTAACAACTTGCTAATTCATGCTAAAACATGCTAATTTATGTTAACAACATGTTAAACAATGTTAACAACATGCTAAACCATGCTAATTCATGCTAGCAACATTAAATCATGCTGACAACATTCTTTTTTCTAACAACATTCTAATTTAATGCTAAAACATGCTAGCAACATGCTAATCCATGCTAGCAACATGCTGAATAATGCTAACAAGATGTTAAAACATAATGCTAAATAATGTTAACAAAATGTTAACAACAAAAATGCTAATTCATGCTAACAACATGTTATGTCATGTTAGAAACATGTTAAATCATGTTAACAAAATGTTAACAACGTCAATTCATGCTAGCAAAATGCTAAAACATGCTAATTCATGTTAATTCATGCTAACAACACGTTAACAACATGTTAAATCATGATAATTAATGATAACACGTTAATTAATCCTAACATGCTCATTCATGCTAACAACATGCTAATTAATGCTAGCAATGTGCTAAAACATGCTAGCAACATGCTAATTCATGCTAGCAAAATGCTGAATAATGCTAACAAGATGTTAAAACGTAATGCTAAATAATGTTAAAATGTTAACAACAAAAATGCTAATTCATGCTAACAACATGTTATGTCATGTTAGAAACATGTTAAATCATGTTAACAAAATGCTAACAACGTCAATTCATGCTAGCAAAATGCTAAAACATGCTAATTCATGTTAATTCATGCTAACATGTTAACAACATGTTAAATCATGATAATTAATGATAACACGTTAATTAATCCTAACATGCTCATTCATGCTAATAACATGCTAATTAATGCTAGCAATGTGCTAAAACATGCTAGCAAGATGCTAATTAAATCTCAAACATGCTAATTTATGCTAACAACATGTTAAATCATGCGAACAACATGCTAATTCATGTTAACATACTAAAACATGTTAGCTAGCTACACAGCTGGCTGGCTTTTAAAACTACTAAACTAAAAACCATTTCAAACTGAAAACCTTCAAACCTCAAGCTTTCAAAACTACTTCAAACTTTCTGGCTAGGCTTTTTCAAGCCAACTTAAAGTTTGTTTAACTTTACTCATCTAGTTAGAGTATGTTTTACAAGAAAATACTTCAGTCTTTCTACTTCAAAATATCATGTTTAATTCAGTGCGTTACCAATTTCCGAGTGAAATACGGCCACTTTTTTCCAGCGCACGTTCGGGACGTGCGAAGTTCTGCATCAGAAGGGCGCTGCCGCTGTGTGCATGTAAATGCACTTATAAACTTTATGGACTACTTTGCTATGGTCTTTCTCAGAGCTGAGTTCAGATGAGTTCAGAGCTGTTGATAAGTCATGTTTCGATGGGACAAATGAATCTGTTTCGTTTCCATCAATGTCTCTTAAGGCGTCCGTCTACAATGCATTGTTGTTTCTCAGACCCTTTTAATCTAATTGGACATTAAACTGCTGTCATTATGCTGGTTGTTTATGGCGCGTGTGAGCTTGCCTTTACCTTTTCATCACGGCAAACATTTCTACATCAGCAGCCTAATTAAATAGAATGTATCAAACGAGATGGCTGATGCACGGCGAAACGTGTCACTCAATAAATCTCCCTTATGATGCTTCCACACGACGCATCATTTGTGTTGTTTATAGGCCTCAGGAAAAGGTGGCCGTGATGGATGGATGGTGGAGGAGGTTCCTCGCATTAGTTGGCACAGGTTGGCATTGTTCACATCAGCCGAGCTCTAGTTTTATTCGAGCGTGTCATTCTACATGTCTAATGACTCAAAATGAAATATCGTTGGTCTTTTCTGATATCACTATAATCCTTCATGCTGCTTGCTAATGCAATTATGTTTTAATTATTTATTTTGTGGCTTTATAGCTTTTTTCAAGGTAGATGACATATTAAATTTGATGCAAATAAAAATAAGCTGTGCAACGCCACCTTTCCACTGTGTCTCAGGCAGTCGCATACGATTATAGCTCGGAACTTTCAAATTGGTCGCTTATTCACCATTAATCTCTGCCATTTTATAGAAATAGCGTTTAAAGCATGAAGTTTTAGTGGAAAAACACACCTTGCGCTCATAGTTTTGATTAGAATACATCACATTTGGTTGGGCGGTCGCATACACTCTCAGAAAAAAAGGTACAAAAGCTGTCACTGGGTCGGTACACTTCAAAAAGGTTCTTATATGTACCATTTAGGTACTAATACAGTGCATCCGGAAAGTATTAACAGCGCTTCGCTTTTTCCACATTTTGTTATGTTACAGCCTTATTCCAAAATGGATTAAATGCATTATTTCCCTCAAATTCTACAAACAATACCCCATAATGACAACCTGAAAGACGTTTGTTTGAAATCTTTGTAAATTTATTAAAAATAAAAAATGAAAAAATCACATGTACATAAGTATTCACAGCCTTTGCCATGACACTCAAAATTGAGCTCAGGTGCTCCTGTTTCCACTGATCATCCTTGAGATCTTTCTACAACTTGACTGGAGTCCACCTGTGGTAAATTCAGTTGATTGGACATGATTTGGAAAGGCACACACCTGTCTATATAAGGTCCCACAGTTAACGGTGCATGTCAGAGCACAAACCAAGCCATGAAGTTCAAGGAATTGTCTGTAGACCTCCGAGACAGGTTTGTATCGATGCACAGATCTGGGGAAGGGCACAGAAACATTTCTGCAGCATTGAAGGTCCCAATGAGCACAGTGGCCTCCATCATCCATAAATGGAAGAAGTTTGGAACCACCAGGACTCTTCCTAGAGCTGGCCGCCCGGCGATTGGGGGAGAAGGGCCTTAGTCAGGGAGGTGACCAAGAACCCGATGGTCACTCTGACAGAGCTCCAGCGTTTCTCTGTGGAGAGAGGAGAACCTTCCAGAAGAACAACCATCTCTGCAGCACTCCACCAATCAGGCCTGTATGGTAGAGTGGCCAGATGGCACATGACAGCCCGCCTGGAGTTTTCCAGAAGGCACCTGAAGGACTCTCAGACCATGAGAAACAAAATTCTCTGGTCTGATGAAACAAAGATTGAACTCTTTGGCCTGAATGGCAAGCGTCATGTCTGGAGGAAACCAGGCACCGCTCATCACCTGGCCAATACCATCCCTACAGTGAAGCATGGTGGTGGCAGCATCATGCTGTGGGGATATTTTTTAGCGGCAGGAACTGGGAGACTAGTCAGGATCGAGGGAAAGATGAATGCAGCAATGTACAGAGACATCCTTGATGAAAACCTGCTCCAGAGCGCTCTGGACCTCAGACTGGGGCGAAGGTTCATGTTTCAACAGGACAACGACCCTAAGCACACAGCCAAGATAACAAAGGAGTGGCTACGGGACAACTCTGTGAATTTCCTTGAGTGGCCCAGCCAGAGCCCAGACTTGAACCCGCTGTGAATACTTTCCAAGTGCACTGTATGTACACTTTTGGAACCAATATGTACCTTTGAGGGACTAATGTGCACTCTTTAGGTACAAAGGTGTACCTTTTGAAAAGGTACCGCCCCAGTGACAGCTTTTGTACCTTTTTTTCTGAGAGTGTACGGTATAGACGCAGAAGCTCAAATTGGATCGGAAATTTCTGCAAACGCATATAGTCGGAATTCCACGCATTTCCTGTACTATTTTACATTGAAAATGAGTGAAGTCCGGCCTGTCGCTTGTATTTTGTTGGAGATAGTGGAAAGACAGTCAATATTTTATACTGCTTTAAAGTCTTTTTCCAGCTAACAGGGAACGTTCTCAGAATGTCTACCACTTTTTAAATGTTACTACTTGTTTCGGAATGTTCAGAGAACATTCAAATGTAACGTTCCCATAATGTTTGCAAAATGGAATGCTTCTTTAACATTCACATAACTAAGGAAACATTTCAGAGAACATTCAGAAATAAAGTTTACATAACTTAATGGGAAACTCATTTTTTTTTCTTTTCACTCACCTTCTACTAAGATCTATTAAAGTTTAATATTGTGAATTTTACTTTGGGAAAAAATGACGTTTGAGTGTTGCAATATTCAATAACCAGTGGGTTATTAGCAGGTGGGAATTTAATTATGTATGTTCAAATTGGAATTTCTCACACTATAAATGGTGGAATACGGACTGAAGCGATGACTCACCTCAGTTCAATGCTGCAGGGAGATAATATATGTAATATACGGCTCCTGTCTTGAGGTTAACAAATTATATATACGTGTGCATGTGTGTGGGATGGTGTCGGCGCTCCAGGAGTCAGCGACGGGCTTCTATCTTTAGGGAGAGACGCAGCATTAGCCGGCATTGTCTAAAGGTGCTGCGGGAAAAAGATGATTTTCTTCTGGCCGGAGGCTCTTGAGAGATTCCCTTCATGCCTTCATGCACGGAGCGCCAGTGTGTCCCTCTTCATGGGTGTTTAAAGCAAGCACTTTAAATGGAAATGCACTTGACATTTTAGGAGGAGATGCAATCATCAGACATTAGAATGCAGCTGACATCACATTTGGAATGAGCGGAATTCTTCCTCTCTCTCTCTCTCTCTCTCGTCTTCTCATTGTGAAGCTGACTGAAGATAACACTCGCAAATTTATAGAGCACAGATGCTGCATTTTCTCAAAATAGGGCATATTGTATTAAACGAGTGTGTGTGTGTGAGAGAGAGAGAGAGATTGAGAGAACGAGGAGTCTGTATTCCAAATCAAATCTGCTTATTGCTGCTGTGGAAAAACTTGTGTTCCTCTTTATTTAAGAGCCAAACAGACTGTGATGATGATGCAAAGCTGCTTCATCATGAGGAGCTTCCAGCCGTCGGCAGTCAAAACACATGAGACCTGCAGGTCATACGGACACAAACGAATCAAACGAACATTTCCACTGCATTATGATAATTATATAATGTCATTAAAGCATTTAATGCACTGAAAAACAGGTTTGGGATTTAAAATTTTTTCACAAATTTCAGATCACTCATTTTCACAAGTTGAATTAAACATGCAAATTTGAAGTATAAGACTGAGATTTTCTTGTAAAACATACTCCAATAATCTGAAAAATAATTTTTACAGTGACAAAATCAATACATCGATCAGGCATAACATTATGACCACCTTCCTAATATTGTGTTGGTCCCCCTTTTGCTGCCACAACAGCCCTGACCCGTCGAGGCATGGA
The DNA here is from genome assembly GCA_039654105.1 of Coreius guichenoti. Taxonomy (NCBI): domain Eukaryota; kingdom Metazoa; phylum Chordata; class Actinopteri; order Cypriniformes; family Gobionidae; genus Coreius; species Coreius guichenoti. The sequence continues at coordinate 34,454,761 of CM077190.1, read as the reverse complement.
CTCCACTAGACCCCTGAAGGTGTGCTGTGGTATCTGGCACCAAGATGTTAGCAGCAGATCCTTTAAGTCCTGTAAGTTGCGAGGTGGGGCCTCCATGGATCGGACTTGTTTGTTCAGCACATCCCACAGATGCTCGATTGGATTGAGATCTGGGGAATTTGGAGGCCAAGTCAACACCTCAAACTCGTTGTTGTGCTCCTCAAACCATTCCTGAACCATTTTTGCTTTGCGGCAGGCGCATTATCCTGCTGAAAGAGCCACAGCCACCAGGGAGTACCATTTCCATGAAAGGGTGTACATGGTCTGCAACAATGCTTAGGTAGGTGGTACGTGTCAAAGTAACATCCACATGGATGGCAGGACCCAAGGTTTCCCAGCAGAACATTGCCCAAATCATCACACTGCCTCCGCCGGCTTGCTTTCTTCCCATAGTGCATCCTGGTGCCATGTGTTCCCCAGGTAAGCCACGCACACGCACCCGGCCATCCACGTGAGGGGTCAGCATGGGCACCCTGACTGGTCTGCGGCTATGCCGCCCCATACGCAACAAACTGCGATGCACTGTGTATTCTGACACCTTTCTATCAGAACCAGCATTAACTTCTTGAGCAATTTGAGCTCCAGTAGCTCGTCTGTTTGATCGGACCACACGGGCCAGCCTTCGCTCCCCACGTGCATCAATGAGCCTTGGCCGCCCATGACCCTGTCGCCGGTTCACCACTGTTCCTTCCTTGGAGCACTTTTGATAGATACTGACCACTGCAGACCGGGAACACCCCACAAGAGCTGCAGTTTTGGAGATGCTCTGACCCAGTCGTCTAGCCATCACAATTTGGCCCTTGTCAAACTCGCTCAAATCCTTACGCTTGCCCATTTTTCCTGCTTCTAACACATCAACTTTGAGGACAAAATATTCACTTGCTGCCTAATATATCCCACCCACTAACAGGTGCCGTGATGAAGAGATAATCAGTGTTATTCACTACACCTTCACCGGTCATAATGTTATGCCTGATCGGTGTAGATGCAGAAGTTAGTTTGTGATCTTCAGCATCCACCAATGAAAACGTCCCGGGCCCCTGACAGCAGATGAACAGAATGAGTTTAGTGTCTGTCTTTCTCTCGCTCTTTTTCTGCCTGGTTGCATGTGGCTTGTTTTTGCAGGCCTCCTCGAGGGAAGCACCCCCTTATTACTGCAATTACGATCTGTACACATTTCATTAAACTAATATGTGTGTGTCTGGGCCGCTGAGCGTGTGTGAACACATCTCCCAGCTGGAACCCATCCTCTGCCCGCAGCTTAACCGTGCCGGCGAGCCATCAGCGCTAAATAACAGGTGGCGAGAGCGACGCTTCATCCTCCCGACGCGATCACATGCAGACGCTCTCAGATTCCTCCATTTCTTTGTCTTTTGAATCTCATTGCAGTGTCTTTCATTGTGGGAGTCGTTCATTAGTGCTTCATTCACTGAAGAAATCGCCTCCCGGGTCAAGAGCGTTCGATTATTAGCGCCGCTTGACGGCTGTTATCGCTTTATTTATGCCGCTTCTTTTATTTGAGGTTTGCAGCCTGCTGTGTGTTTAATGAAATGTGTCCCAAATATTAGAGGAAAAGGACCGTAAATGATCAAAGTGAGCATTACTGCAATAAAATATAATCACCTATGAGATTATACAATGAAAATGTCAAGTCTGGGAAATTAATGGGCTCAAAACACACAGGAAAGTTGGAAAGTTGACTTCAAAATATCACTCGTTTCTCCAGTTTAGCACAGAGATTAAATGGAGAGCAAATGGAGAAGTTTGCTGAAACTTATCAGTCGGATGAAAAGACTCAAGAGATCTCAACAATGTCTCATATTTGCCGGATACCAAAGGTTTGCAATGTGAACTCAATTATTTCTCATCAAATATAGCTCTATGCACCTTTTTCTGTGAAACTTCTGATTCATTAGTCGCTGAATAATAGAAGAATGACAAAGTGCAAACAGTAAAATTATTTGCGCTATACAAATCATTGTGTTTATAATTACGACAATATAGATTAAAAATAATATAAGGAATACCAGTTTGCAATATTGAGCTGTTTTGTACAGCATATTGAATGGCCGCGCCGCTCTTACGTTAGAAATAAGGTGGATATTCTTATTGTATGACAGCTTTGTGTTTTCATTTCTCCTGAGGGATTGTGAGTGAAACATCAGGGGAAAAGTTGTGGAACATAAAGATCTCCATTTAAGTCCAATGAACTATAAAAGAGCAGCAACACGTCCGTGCATATGGAAACTCGCCTGCATCGATACTTTAAATCACAGACTAGACCGTGAAATACTCACGTCACAAACTGAAGAACTCTGAAGCGTCACCTTCCCCTTCATTTCAAACCTCCTCTCAGGACGAGAGCGTCTCTTCACTGTCTGTCTGAACACTTTCCCAGGGAAATTAATTCCATTAAACAAGTTTCACCTCAGAAATTTCCATTAATATGTCCAGCATGAGGAGAGAGAGACACTGAGAAAATCAACTTTTTTTGATCCCGCTGGTCTGGCCAGTGAGCTAGTCTGGGCACAACTCGCCTGGTCAAACCGGGAGACCAGCTTAAACCAACCATGACCAGCAAACTGACTTTAGATTAATCCGTTTCTATTACAGCAGTGTGATTGTTGTAAGAGGTCATGGTTGATAAAGTCACAAGTCACATTTCTTTCCAGTGTTGTGTGTAATGCATTTCAAGTAACGTGAGTTACATAATCAGATTACTTTTTTCAAGTAACAAGTAGTTCATTATTTTTAAATTTACAACAAAATATCTGAGTTACTTTTTCAAATAAGTAACAAATAAGTGGCAAAGGCAGCATTGCAAAGTTTGTTTGAGCGGCGCCCTCTACTGTACAGGCGTGAATTTGCATTTCCTTTAGCCTGAGGCTTACTCATTTCACTTTTGTTGTGAAAGGGCCTTTATATTTGCCAAAAATATAACTTTTTTTGTTATTAAAAAAACAAACAAGCAAGTTACTTTTTTAGAGAGTAACAAAAATAACACAACACATCACTTTCCATAAAAAGTAATGCAATTCGTTACTTTTTTAAGGGACTAATGCAAAAGTAGCATAATGCATTACTTTCCATAAAAAGTAACTAAAGTAACGCAATTAGTTACTTTTTAGGGACTAACACAAAAGTTACGTAACATTACTTTCCATAAAAGTAACTAACTCAATTAATTAGGGACTTTTTTTAGGGAGTAACGCAAAAAAGTAACGTAACACATTACTTTCCATAAAAAGTAACTAAGTAACGTAATTAGTTACTTTTTAAGGGACTAACGCAAAAGTAATGAATGCGTTACTTTGCTTAAATAGCAACTAAGTAAAGGGCTGGGTAAAAAATATCGATGTCTGGATTTTAATCGATTCTCATTTTCACGAACCGATATCGATTCTTAAATCCCAAGAATCGATTAGTCTTCCTGTTTTCAGTTCGGATCATTGTAGCGCCTCCCATCCAATAAATCGTAATAATTGTGCTTTATTACTATTGATATGAAATATATGGATTTCATCAAAAATATATGGGTTTCATCAAAAATATGGATTCGAAATCCAAACACATGAATGCCGTTTTGGCGCTGTGGCGTGAGATCGCTCTGGCTCAGCTCAAGAGAAGATGAACGGATCTTCTCCTCCGCTTTAACACCAGTTACAGTGTGAAATAAACATGAATGAGCATCTGAAAGTGTGTTAAAAGATACAGTTCAACTTATCGAAATCAGTATCACGTCACATGGAATCACTCAATCAGTGTTTCAACCGCGGAAAGACGTCAGTAAAACAGTAACGTCACATTTACCTCAGAAAAACCATATCCAGTGTCCATAAACTCGTTAGTCAGCTAGAAAAATTAACTCTAGAGAGGAGCATTTTGATAAATATATGCACCATATTACATATTCATTATTTAATGCATGTTTGAATAAATCTGGCAAGTTTTTATGACAGCCACCATTTAAATGTTTATATTTCAAAAACGAATTCGAGTAGAAATATGATTATGTAATTTGTAAAGTTAATATTATAACTTTATTATTATAAAAAAAATAATTGAGTATAACTTAAGTGTTTGTATACAAATCAGTAAATTTTTACCTTCAATATTATAGTAGGCTAATGTAGAGATTTGTTTTATTGTATTGTACCTGATATATATCCAAAATAATCGATATTGAATCAAAATCAAATTGAAACTAATCGAATTGCAAGCTTGTAAATCGAAATCGAACTGAATTGTGAAATTTGTGTCAATGCTCAGCCCTACTAAGTAACGCAATTAGTTACTTTTTAAGGGACTAATGCAAAAGTAACAATGCATTGCTTTCCATAAATTGTAACTAACGCAATTAAATACTTTTTAGCAACTAAGGTAAAGGTAACGTAACATTATTTTCTATAAAAAAGTATCTAAGTAACGCAATTAGTTACTTTTTTTAAGGGACTAACACAAAAATAACAATGCATTACTTTCCATAAAAAGTAACTAAGTAATGCAATTAAATACTTTTTAGGGACTAAAGCAAAAGTAACGTAACATTATTTTTAGTAAAAAGTAACGAAGTAATGCAGTTATTTACTTTTTAGGGACTAATGCAAAAGTAACCTAACATTTATTTTCATAAACGTAACTAACACAATTAGTTACTTTTTAGTTAGTTAGTTACTTTTAAAACTTTCCCCAACACTGTTTCTATAGAGCTTTATACAACAAATAGTTTCAAAGCAGCTTAATAAAACAGGAAAGTGTTAATGTTGTAAAATGAATTAATTATGAATTATGAATTCAATTCAGCGATAAAGACAACAATGCCATTATTCACTTCAGTTTAGGTAATTGTTGATTCAATTAAATGTTGCAAAGATAGCGACATTATTCAGCTCAATTCAGTTTAAGTTTTTAAAGCTGATCAATAATATTATTAAGTTACTGAATATTAATTGTCTTTTAAACCCCAGCATCTTCTGTTCTGCGTATTTCTGACCACGTTTCGTTTGTGTCTTGATTGTATATTACTGCTATAAATGTTTCAGGACTTTTATCTGTCATTGCTTCTTAAAGTATAAAACACTCTCAGAGATAAATGTGTCTCCTGTAGAGAAACGTCTTGTTATTTTTGCGGTGGAGAGCAGAGGAGACTGACACGAGATCTCTAACTCAGATGTTGAGTGCCGTAATCGGCACAAATCCAAACGCTCCTTGATGACCCATCTTCCCAAGTCTCCGTATTGTTTGGCATGATGTGTTGTCATAGCAACAGGCAGACAAAAGGAGCGCATGCAGGAAATAGGGCTTTCTGTACTCGCTGTGATTTTTCTATCTAATGGAGCTAATGTATAAGCAGAAGGTAAAAGCATTCTTTTGTGTATTCCAGCAAATAGGCGGCTTTTGGCTCGGAGAGAAAATAGCACTTCACCATAGTAACTGCAGCGTGACTAAAGCCACTCACCCCGCAGATGCCACGCCGCGCGTCAAATCATGCTAATTGTAACATGTCACGGGTCGATTCAGGTGCCGCGAGGAAGAGGTGAAAACTAACGGCGGAAAACAACATATTGCATTATGTTTTAATTATGCTAGATTATGATCCTTGAAGGATTATTCATCAGTCATCCCGGCAAGCTGTTGCCGTTCGGATCCGTACTGAAGGCTTCCAGGCGGCGATCCAGTTCTGGCTACATTTGGGCCAAACTCCTTATTTAAAGAGCACGTTTATTTTGAAAACTTCATTGAACAATGCATGCTATTAAAGATGTCAACTCGTCATTGTTTACTCACCCGCAAGTCGAGTACTCATGACTTATGGCTGTTTCTTTCTGGTTACAGTGATGCTTGGATCAGCAAATGCCACTAATAAAGAGAAATATTACAAAATGTGGATCCAGATGGAGAATATAGCTAATTTAGAAAAGTGCTCTTTGACCTTGTCAAAGCAAATAACACAGAACTCATAAATGATACACGCTCGTTCCCAAAAAAACACATCTTATTTGCTTAGCATATATCGCCTCGTTTAAATTTGATCAATATCTTATTAAATGCCATACAGAATTTGTCGCGTAAAAAGATGCATCGGGAAGCATTAAATCTGACCAGTCAGCATCCAAACATATTGCGTTCAAGGTTACCTTTTTTGCGTCCGCAGGGAAATTGCATAAAATATTCAGGATCATTTGAGTTTGTCCCACAGAGAATAAAACTCACCTTCGTTATTTTCTGCATTTTCCATCCCTCTAATATTTTGCAGACTTTCACACTATTTTCGGTTCATATTAAAAACGTCCCCTGCCGACACAGAGCCATGAGTCTGAGAGGAAAAAGGTCAAAGCAATTTATATTTGACATGTGCGGTTTGATCGCCTTGTCATCGCCTCGGGCCACACACACACACAGCGGTCCAGACACATGTGTTTCCTTGCATTCACTCGACAGAAGCAATCGGGCCGTATGCACGCGGCTCCAGAGACGTCCTCGGATAGATGGCTTTCCAGCAAAGTGACCTGTAGCGGATGCGAGCGAGTCATCAATTCTTGCATGCATCGAAATGAAATGTTCTGACATGCTGGCGTGCTCACAAGGGCAGGCGTGAATGAAAACATATACTCTGATGGAGCGGCGGAGGAGCTCTTAATGAGAAGAGGTGTCGGGGGCCCATGAGTGCTTATTTATGAAGCACGGAGAGAGTGCGGAGACGCGGGGTGGCGCTCCATTGCTTTCCTGAATAACCATCATGGCAATTTCACAGTGATTTACGATAAAGCTCTCACAAGCACGGACGTATAACCTTGATACTGCTGTATCATGAAGGAAACGTCTGTGGACACGGCGCTATCACGTCTCGCCGTGGGTCTGTCAGTCGCTCGGGGTTTGTGTCGCCGTAGGTGTGAGCGTGTTATTGGAGTGGAAGTGGCCTGTGGAGACGCCTGGCGCCGGTCACACGCTGACAGTAATGGATGAGCTGCTGGTTAGAAAGATGCTCCAAAAGTGACACACGAAAATAGCCTTCCTTTCTGCTCAAAATGATTTATAATCAACACTTCCATCCAAACAGCCATCAGAAATATCTGCCCCAATGACTCATGACTCACTATAAATATATGTAGAAATGTTGAATCATATGCCACTTCTTGAGAATCACTACTGCAAATGTGTTTCTTAAACACGTTACAAAGAAGACAAAAATAAAACGTCAAGAGCCCAACTAAAGCAAACACTAATCACCATAATGGTGACTTCAAATGAAAACATTAGCGTTAAACTTTTATAGACATATGACAGACTAAAATCAAATTAGTAAGTGAAGCTGGTAATGCATTTCTTATAATGACAGATCATAGTGGTTCAAAGAGAACAAAAATATGCAATTTGCTGCAGATGCTGATATTTACATTATATTGCCAAAAGTTTTGGGACGCCTGCCTTTACATGCACATGAACTTTAATAACATCCCATTCTTAATCCGTAGGGTTTAATATGGAGTTGGCCCACCCTTTACAGCTCTAACAGCTTCAACTCTTCTGGGAAGGCTTTCCACAAGGTTTAGGAGTGTGTTTATGGGAATTTTTGACCATTCTTCTAGAAGCGCATTTGTGAGGTCAGGCACTGATGTTGGACGAGAAGGCCTGGCTCGCAGTCTCCGCTCTAATTCATCCCAAAGGTGTTCTATCGGGTTGAGGTCAGGACTCTGTGCAGGCCAGTCAAGTTCCTCCACACCAAACTCGCTCATCCATGTCTTTATGGACCGACGCTTTGTGCATTGGTGCGCAGTCATGTTGGGACAGGAAGGGGCCATCCCCAAACTGTTCCCACAAAGTTGGGAGCATGAAATTGTCCAAAATGTCTTGGTATGCTGAAGCATTAAGAGTTCCTTTCACTGGAACTAAGGGGCCAAGCCCAACCCCTGAAAAACAACCCCACCCCATAATCCCCCCTCCACCAAACTTTACACTTGGCACAATGCAGTCAGGCAAGTCCCGTTCTCCTGGCAACCGCCAAACCCAGACTCGTCCATGGGATTGCCAGACAGAGAAGCGTGATTGGTCACTCCAGAGAACACGTCTCACTGCTCTAGAGTCCAGTGGCGGCGTGCTTTACCCCACTGCATCCCACGCTTTGCATTGCTCTTGGTGATGTAAGGCTTGGATGAGCTGCTCGGCCATGGAAACCCATTCCATGAAGCTCTCTACACACTGTTCTTGAGCTCATCTGAAGGCCACAGAAGTTTGGAGGTCTGTAGCTATTGACTCTGCAGAAAGTTGGAGACTTCTGCGCACTGTGACCCTCAGCATGCGCTGACCCCGCTCTGTGATTTTACGTGGCCTATCACTTCGTGGCTGAGTTGCTGTCGTTCCCAATTGCTTCCACTTTGTTATAATCCCACTAACAGTTGAGCGTGGAATATTTAGTAGTGAGGAAATTTCAGGAATGGACTTATTGCACAGGTGGCAACCTATCACGGTACCACGCTTGAGTTCACTGAGCTCCTGAGAGCGACCCATTCTTTCACAAATGTTTGTAGAAGCGTCTGCATGCCTAGTGCTTGATTTATACACCTGTGGCCATGAAGTGATTGAACACCTGAATTCAGTGATTTGGAGGGGTGTCCCAATACTTTTGGCAATATAGTGTATGTGGACAAAAAGTGATGAAATTCTGATGCTTGTGATGTAAATTAATGAGATGAGTATAGCAGATACTCACATAAAATGCATATAGATATCAATATCTGCCAATAATGTCTAAGTAAGATGATATTTAATGCTTAGTTTTATGTAGTTTTAAAACAAATAATGCAATACAATGATGATTGAGAGATGAACAAATAAACCTTCCTCAAAAGCCTGATGATCATATTTTTGATACTCATGATTTTTATAATAAATGATGTCTGGATAATCAAGTAAACCTGCTTTACTCCAGTTGAAATATTGACAACAATATCTTATGTTATTCTTATGTTTACTTGATAAAGATTTGACAGCAGAAAGAAGCACGAGCTGAAAGAGGACGTTTGTACAATTATACGAAAAGACTTTTACTTGATAAAAGAGTCTAAACTCTCAGTCAGACACAGAAGGACTGGAAGAGATTGTGTGCGACAGGTTTGGAGTAAGCGGTAAACGATCAGCGAATGTTGTTTTAGTGTGTACTGTCGCTTTAAGTGAGAATCCAGGAGACTGTGCTGATGAACTCCAGCTGAATTACACAGTTAACAGTGTCTGCACAGAGCCGCGACTCACCTTACAAACAAACAGACTGAATGTAGTCATGCAAAGCAGTCTAAAGCATATGCCATCTATCACCCTCTCCTGGAATAAGATGAGGGCGACTACGCCAGAGTGGGACTGTATTAAACTCCGCGGCGCGCAGCGGGCCGGAGACGAGGAGATGAGTAAAATCCCTCCGGGGAGAGAGGCGTGAAAGAACCAGGAGTGCGAGCCGCAATCCGACATCCTGCCTGTTTCTGCTTTAATAACTCTGAGCCAGTAATGCCTCTCGTTCCTCCGCATGTAAACAGATGAACCTTCTCACCTGACACTGGTCCCAGAGTAAAACCATACTCGTCCTGATGACTTCAGGGAGCTCGCAGGAAGGGTTCGTTGAAATGAGCTTTGTTTCTCCTTAAAATGCAAGTTCTCAACCTCTTTGACTCAATATTTGAAGGCACTGCTTCTGTTGCAATCAAACTTTATTATTTACAAAAACTGACAGTGGCAATATAGTCAAATAATTAAATAAAATAGTTATAAATAATGACATTCCTGAAGATTCTTCAGGGTTTACACTTTTTATTACAAATGACTTTTTCCACCTGATAAAATATGTTAGAGCTAGATAAAAGTATTTATTATACTGCAAAAGTTTTTATGAATTCCCATGACTTCTTAAAATTGTATTAAATTTGCCATTTTTAAAGTTGCCATTCAATTTAAGATTTTATTTATTTATATGATTTTCTGAGATTTTATTTCTTCAACTTTCTACAATTTTATTAATTTCCATAACTTTTCGAGAGTTTATTTTCCAAGACTTTAAGATTTTAATAATTTTCATAACTTTTTTTATAAATGTATTTTCCAAGACTTTAAGATTTTATTAATTTCCATAACTTAAAATTTCTTTAATTTCCATAATTTGATTTCATTAATTTCCATAATTCTTTAAGATTATTGTTTTTCAAGCCTTTTAAGGTTTTATTAATTTCCATAACTTATCTCCAAGCTTTTTTTAAGATTGTAATAATTTCCATAACTTTTTAAGAATGTATTTTCCAAGACTTTAAGATATTAATTTCCATTTTTATTTCCATAACTTTTTAAGATTTTATAAATTTCCATAATTCTTTAAGATTATTATTTTTTAAGCCTTTTAAGGTTTTATTAATTTCCATAATTTAAGATTTCATTAATTTCCAAGTCTTTTTAAGATTTTATTAATTTCCATAATTTAAAATAATTAATTTCTATCTTTTTAAGATTTTATGAATTTCCGTAATTCTGTAAGATTATTATTTTTCAAGCCTTATAAGGTTTTATTAATTTCCAAAACTTTTTAAGATGTTATTAATTTCCAAAAAATGTAAGATTGTAATAATTTCCATAACTTTTTAAGAATTTATTTTCCAAGACTTTAAGGTTTTATTAATCTCCATAACTTTTTAAGATGTTATTAATTTCCGAGACTTTTTAAGATTTTAATAATTTCCATAACTTTATAAGAATTTATTTTCCAATTTTCTAAGAATTATTAATTTCCATAACTTAAAATGTCATTAATTTCCATAACTTAAAATTTCATTAATTTTCATAACTTAAAATTTCATTCATTTTCATAACTTAAAATTTCATTAATTTTCATAACTTTTCCAAGCCTTTTAAGGTTTTATTAATTTCCATAACTTTGTGATATTTATTTACATTTCTATACATTTTTGAGAAGTTATTAATTTCCATGATGTCTGGAAATCACACTTTTGGAATTCTCTCATATATCCAGGTTTTCCAAGGCCGTGAGACCCTGGTTCTTCAAGAAAAATGACAATTAAGGAAATTAATTAAAATGAATAAATGTGATGTCAGCTTACATTTCGAGTTTTAGCTTTTTCACAAAACCATACATCTGTTTTTGTCCAAATGCATTGCATGTACAGCTTTATATCCATCCAGTATGATTCTTTTTAGTGAATCGGTTCATTTGTTTGGTGAATCGGTTCATTGTTTCATGGCATTTTATTTTAAAGAGAATCACTGGTATAGTAAATGTAGACACTAGCGCAAATCATTTGCTTGCTTGATGAGAAATGCGTGAGTTCATATTGAGGTCTTGATTGAGTTGATTTCTAGCTCCTGATATAAGAAATTATGAAGTATATGAAGTTCAGCCGGGTGAGCGTGTTTTGTGTATGAGTGTCTGCAGCACATGATTCCAGTCCATCTCAGGCCTTAATCGCGGAGATCTAGTCGTTTTCTGCTTGATCCGGTAACATGCGGCTGCGTTCATGTAATTGCAACACTGCGTTCGCCTGAAATGCCAGAGCCTTCGCAGGAAATGAGCTCACATTGGTTTCATTTCTGAAGCAACTGCTGCAGAACACAGGAGATCATTAGATGAATGCGATTAACCTTTAGATGCATGTAAACAACGCATGTGTGATGATGGAATAATGTTTCTGAATAAAAGAGCACATGTATAGCCGCCAGCGTCGGGTTGTTAAATAAGTGACTTAACTACACAGCAGCTCAGATGTGTTTAAAACAATGCAGCTTTTCCATAAAACATCACATCTGATTTTCTTTTTGTCACAGCTTTATAGCTTGGCATTATGATTCTTTTCAGTGAATCAGTTCATTTGTTCGTTCATGTAAATGTAAACTGGTTCAACGTTTATTTAAAGCAAACTATTTATACTCTGGTGCTGTTCGGTCAAAAATTACGTTTTGTTTTAGAATATTTTGACTTCATCAGAATGGTACAAAATTGTGGCACTTGCTGTGTGAACACAAAAAAAATCATAAACATGATTGGAAAAGGTGAAACGGTCCTGAAAACACTTGTTCTGTTCGCCGTCAAAAATGAGCGCATTGGAAACGAATGGGAGACGAATCTTCCTAGTGGAAGCGTTTGGTACTGCAGCCAAACAAACTCACTGAAAGCTCATTTCCTGAGATATCAACCTCAAACTTGGAACACAACTTTATGGCTTTGATTTTCTCACACTTAAAACGTGTTTTGGAAAATATATATTTCATATAAAAATTGAAAATGGTATTTTTATGCATTTTTCATAACAATAAATTTAACTTTTTTTCCCCACAAAATTCAATTTTCGGCTCTACGCTCAAAAAGCAAATAAATGGATTATAACTACTGCATAAATGTAATTTAATACCATAAAATCCCCAATAATTTCATTGAAATAATAATAAAAATAAATTTGATGATTTTTGACAGACACGCGAACAGGGTTAATATAGTAATATTTAAATGAGCCAAAAGCTGTGAGATAAAACCATATTTTAGGCTCATTTAAATATGACTATATTACTATTAAAATATGGTAGCGCTTTACAATAAGGTAGATTAGTTAACATGAACTAACAATGAACAATAATACTTCTACAGCATTTAATAATCTTAATCTCAGCATTTATTAATGCATTATGGGCCCTATTGTACCGATCTGAGCTCATGGTCTGAAGCTCACGGCGCAGGAGCTCGTAGGGCGTGTCCGAATCCACTTTTGCTAGTTTAACGATGGGAAAAGCGATCGGTGAGCCCGGCGCATGGTCCGAAAGGGTTGTCCCTCGTCTCTTAATGAGTCATGGGTGTGTTTTGGGTGTAACGTGCAATAAACCAATCAGAGTCTCATCTCCCTTTCCCTTTAAAAGCCAGTTGCGCTCGCACCATGAGCGGATTCTGTTTAGTGCAAATGCGATACTGATCTTATACAACAGTTTAATAAAATAAATAAGACACAATATTGTCTGTTTTGCTCAGTTTTGCCAACGAAAATATAAAGACAAAGCAAACTCTTCGTCTCCGACTATACACAAATACACAGTGGCGTTTCATTGCTGAATCCGTGTTTTGAACGAATCGGGTGAACCAATGATTCAATGGACCATTAAGAGAACCATTTACAGTTACCATTTTCATAAAGAGAACCATTTACAGTTACCATTTTCATAAAGAGAACCATTTACAGTTATCATTTTCATAAAGAGAACCATTTACTTCACCCCTGAATGAATCAGCCGTTTGAACGAATCGAATGAATGAATGACTCAATGACTCACTCGATTAGACATTTACCACCACCTTCTGGCAGTTTTAGTTTCTTATTTAGAGTATAATTTCATTAAAAATTATTTCATATTTCCATATTAATAAAAACAAACATTAAAGTTATAGTTCACTCGAAAATGTTTCTTTCTGAAGCTACTTTTTGTAATGTCTATTTGATGTTTTGCACAATAATGATCTTTTGGGAGTAATTTCTCAGCCAAATTTGATGTGCGATTAATTTGTGATTAATTAATCGCCACATTGTGTAGTTAATTAGTTAATCTGTTGCTTTAACAGGTTATTCTGACTGCAGTTTCACTTCTTTAAATCATGAGCCCTGATATCTGCTGTTCTAATGAAGCTCTTCTAACGAACTGAACTGAACTTACAGTCTGACTTTACATGTTTTTTACAGAGCTGGATCTAATTAGGCTCGTTCCACCCGCTGAATCCACTAGATGTGGTAATATTGACTAGTGTCTGATCCAATACTGTCATAGAGTTCGGCTTCAATCTACTTCAGCATGTTTTATTCTTTATAATGGCATGGACTGCTGGTTAAAGTCTTTGTGCGACCCGCGGTTCACCACACCAATTACAGCAGACCATTTCTCCTAGATTTATTGCTAATAAGCATGAGCTTTTTGGGGTTTAATTTAA
>CM077190.1:34415768-34433268 GCA_039654105.1 Coreius guichenoti | reverse complement strand
TGCTTCTGCGCATCCCTGTGTGTGTAATAAGCAGAGTGTGTGTGTGTGTGTGTGTGTGTGTGTGCTGCTGCGCATCCCTGTGTGTGTAATAATCAGAGTGTGTGTGTGTGTGTGTGTGTGTGTGTGCTGCTGCGTATCCCTGTGTGTGTAATAATCAGAGTGTGTGTGTGTGCTGCTGCGCATCCCTGTGTGTGTAATAATCAGAGTGTGTGTGTGTGCTTCTGCGCGTCCCTGTGTGTGTAATAAGCAGAGTGTGTGTGTGTGCTGCTGCGCGTCCCTGTGTGTGTAATAATCAGAGTGTGTGTGTGCTGCTGCGCATCCCTGTGTGTAATAATCAGAGTGTGTGTGTGTGTGTGCTTCTGCGCGTCCCTGTGTGTGTAATAATCAGTGTGTGTGTGTGTGTGTGTGTGCTTCTGCGCGTCCCTGTGTGTGTAATAATCAGAGTGTGTGTGTGTGTCTGTGTGTGCTGCTGCGCATCCCTGTGTGTGTAATAAGCAGAGTGTGTGTGTGTGTGTGCTGCTGCGCATCCCTGTGTGTGTAATAATCAGAGTGTGTGTGTGTGTGTGTGTGTGCTGCTGCGCATCCCTGTGTGTGTAATAAGCAGAGTGTGTGTGTGTGTGTTACAGCTGTCACTTTTGTGAAAAAATCCTGTTTGATTTTTGAGACATAAGTGTTCATTGAATCGATTGTAAAAATGTCTAAAGACGTTTCCATTTTCAACGGCAAATATAGGCCAATCCACAGACATCTAACAGGCATTAGGACAAATGTAAAGAGGGCGCTTGAGACGCACAAGTCAGCAATATTTCTGATGATTTATTGCCGTGAAGTTTCGTGCACAATGATAAACAGGAGTGCAACATTCTCGAAAAACAATAAGCAGAGTGGACTGCCATAACATCAGTGAAAAACATTACTGCAGGCTTCAACACGGCTGTGTTTACGATTAGAAATGTCAAACAAATTTCACCTACGTAGGCGATTGTAGCCCATGAAAAGAGGTTGAAAATAAACCTTAAAATTCACTGAAGGACTAGCCTACTTTGAACGTGAAGTTCGTGTAGGATAAACACGCAGGGCCGCTACCTTCTCCAAATCAGACAGTGGACTAGAAACGTCTCGGTTACGTATGTAACCCTCGTTCCCTGAGGAGGGAACGGAGACGTAACGTCAGTGACTGACGAATGGGAGTTTCGCTTAGAAGCCTATCATCTTCGAGATCTAGAAAACGCCCAATGGCAGCGCCAATGCCATGGGCATGCGGAATTTGCATAGCGTAACTCCGCCCCACAGCGTGGGTATATAAGGAAGTACGCTGGCAACATCGCATTATGTTTACCTGCTGAGGAGCCAAGACTGAACTCCCGGCTGTTCCAGCGGTACAGCGGAAGTGGCAGAGGGACGTTACGTCTCCGTTCCCTCCTCAGGGAACGAGGGTTACATACGTAACCGAGACGTTCCCTTTCGTTCAGTCACTCCGAGTAACGTCAGTGACTGACGAATGGGGGTCCCAATATAATCACGCCACTCGGCTGTCATCCAGTGCCCTGCGTAGGCGTGAGCTCCCTGTCGTAAGCTAGTACGGACGAAGGACTCCCACTTAACACAGGAATACCAAGGTACACTGGGAAGCATATTCCAGGTGGAAGTATGCGCCAAATGCCTACCCGTAGGGAGGACTTAAGAACACATATGACCCGCTCAGGGCTACATATGGGAAACTCTGGGGTAACCAGCCGAAGGTGGAAGAATTTTACCCCCAGGGGTGGCAAGGGGCTTGCCAAGGGAAAGACACCTGCTCAGGGAGACTTACAGTGGGAATACACATGTGGGGGTCGCCCAACGGGGGAACCATGCACACGGTGGCACCTAGCCAACACGAGGGCCTGAGCGAGTGGGCAGACGTACTGGTGTCGGCATCAACAGTGCTGGAGGAACTCAGGGCTTCAGGGAAACTACCTGAGGAAAATATCGCACGTATCCAGTCCGTGGAGTGGAATGGCGAGCAAGCGAAGACACCTGAGCCTAGTCCATTACCGGCCACTAGTAGAGGCGAGTACAAGAGAGGACACTGGCTCCACTCGGAGATTATAGAATCTGGCGAATGTGTTGGGTGTCGCCCAGCCTGCAGCTCTGCAAATGTCTGTTAGCGAGGCGCCATGCGCTAGAGCCCAAGAGGAGGCCACACTCCGGGTGGAGTGAGCCCTGACCCCTAGGGGGCATGGGTGCCCCTGCGTTTGGTAAGCCAAAACAATGGCGTCCACTATCCAGTGAGACAACCTTTGCTTGGAGAGAGCCTTTCCCTTCAGCTTCCCACCATAACAGACAAAGAGCTGGTCTGAGGTCCTGAAACACTGCGTTCTGTCTACGTAAGCACGGAGGGCGCGTACTGGACAGAGCAGTGCCAAGGCTGGGTCTGCCTCCAAAGGCAGCGCTTGCAGGTTCACCACCTGGTCCCTGAAGGGAGTGGTGGGAACCTTGGGCACATATCCAGGCCGGGGTCTCAGGATCACGTGAGAGTTGGCCGGCCCGAATTCCAGGCACGCTTCGTCAACCGAAAATGCCTGCAGGTCCCCTACCCTCTTGATGGAGGCCAAGGCGGTCAGGAGCGCTGTCTTCATAGACAGGAACTTAAGCTCGACTGACCGCAATGGCTCGAAGGGAGCCCTCTGCAGAGCGCTTAGGACTACTGCGAGGTCCCAAGAGGGTACGAGGGGAGAGCGAGGAGGATTCAGTCTCCTCGCTCCCCTCAGGAACCTGATGACCAGGTCGTGCTGACTTACCTTTTTCGTCTCCACAAGGTCGTGGTAGGCAGAAATAGCGGCCACATAAACCTTGAGGGTGGAAGGAGACAGCCTTCGTTCCAACCCTTCCTGGAGGAATGAGAGCACGGACCCGATCGGGCATTTCCAGGGGTCTTCTTGGCGAGAAGAACACCAGGTGACGAAGAGGTTCCACTTCAACGCATAGGCATGTCGAGTAGACAAGGCCCTAGCGGAAGTGATGGTAGCCACCACCTGAGGTGGTAGGGTACTCAAACCTGCCGCTTCCCATCCAGGAGCCACACGTGGAGGTTCCAAAGATCGGGACGCGGGTGCCAAAGGGTGCCCCGTCTCTGAGAAAGGAGGTCCTTCCTCAGAGGAATCGACCAGGGAGGGGCTGTCGCAAGGAGTACAAGTTCGGAGAACCAGGTCCGGCCGGGCCAATACGGGGCGACCAAAAGGACCTGCTCCTTGTCCTCCCTGATCTTGCACAGAACCTGTGCAAGAAGGCTCACTGGGGGAAACGCATACTTGCGGAGGCCCCGCGGCCAGCTGTGCGCCAGAGCGTCCGTGCCGAGGGGGCCCTCGGTCAGGGAATAAAACAGGCGGCAATGGGAAGAGTCGTGGGAGGCAAACAGATCTACCTGTGCGTCGCCGAACTGTTCCCAAATCAGCTGAACCGTCTGGGGATGGAGTCTCCATTCTCCAGGAAGTGGCTGAAGCCGTGAGAGCTCGTCGGCTGCACGGTTCAGGACTCCCGGGATATGGATGGCACGAAGGGACCTCAGGTGCTTCTGACTCCATAAGACGAGATGGCGGGCGAGTTGAGACATGCGGCGGGAACGCAGACCACCCTGGTGGTTGATGTACGCTACTGTGGCCGTGTTGTCTGACCGGACTAGCACGTGTTGACCCTTGAGCAGCGCTCGGAAGCGGTGCAGGGCGAACCGTACTGCCAGCAACTTGAGGCAATTGACATGCAGGAGGCGCTGGGGTCCTGTCCAGGAGCCCGCGGCAGCATGTCCATTGCACATGGCACCCGAGCCCGTGGTGGAGGCATCTGTTGACACAACAATATGCCTGGAAACTCGTTCTAAGGACACACCGGCCCGTAGAAAACTGAGGTTCGACCACGGGGTGAGGGTTTGCAGGCAGGCCCGAGTCACTGGGACCCGGAGCGTGCCCGACTGCCATGCCCATCTCGGGACTCGATCGCGAAGCCAGTGCTGAAGCGGTCTCATATGAAGCAAACCGAGCGGCGTTACCGCGGCTGCAGATGCCATATGCCCCAGGAGCCTCTGAAATAACTTCAGTGGAACCGCACTCTTGCTCTCGATTGACGAAGGCAAGTCAGCAGTGACTGCGCGCGCTCGCTCGTAAGCTGCGCACACATGGCGACCGAGTCGATTTCCATACCGAGAAAAGAGATCCTCTGCACTGGGCAGAGTTTGCTCTTCTCCCAGTTGACCCGAAGGCCCAGACGGGCTAGGTGCTGGAGCACCAGGTCTCTGTGTTCGCACACCTGCTCTCGAGAGTGGCTGAGGATCAGCCAGTCGTCGAGGTAGTTCAGGATGCGAACCCCGTGTTGCCTGAGTGGCACAAGGGCTGCCTCGACAATCTTCGTGAAGACGCGAGGGGACAGAGCTAGCCCGAATGGGAGGACCGCGTACTGGTATGCCCGCCCCTCGAAAGCAAACCGTAGGAACGGTCTGTGTCGAGGAAGAATGGAGACATGGAAGTAGGCGTCCTTCAGGTCGATCGCTGCAAACCAATCTGCTGGACGAACGCATTCGAAAAGGCGTTTCGCTGTCAACATCCTGAACGGAAGCCTGTGAAGGGATCGGTTCAGGACGCGCAGGTCCAGGATCGGTCGTAACCCACCGGTTTTCTTGGGTACAATGAAGTAAGGGCTGTAGAAGCCGGACTCCATTTCGGCTGGAGGGACAGGCTCGATCGCACCCTTCGCCAGCAAGGTAGCAACCTCCGCACGCATGAGGGGGGCATTGGGCCCCACTATGGTGAATCGGACTCCCCGGAAACGAGGAGGAGCCTGAGCGAACTGAATCGCATAGCCGAGCCTGATGGTCTTCGCGACCCAGCGGGACAGTCCAGGGAGCTGAAGCCAGGCTCCCAGAAACTGCACCAGCGGGGTCATGCGAACCATAGACGTACCCCGGGTGGGGCAGCGAGGCGGCGTGACCGGCCCAGACGTGGGAGGCGTAGCGTCCCGGTGTGGGGGCACGGTCATCAGCCGCGTCCTGACAGAGGAGACCAGGGAAGGACGCGCGTTCCACTGGGGTCTGCTCTGAGAGGAGACTGGCGTCAGAGAGGGACGAGAGTGGCGTGGCCCGGGGGCGGCCCACACTGCCATCGGTCTCTGGTCGCTCAGGGATGGGTATGTCAGTTCTTTCTTTAACCATAAAAGGGTGCTGCTGACCCGGGGGCCAGCAGCGGAACAAAGGATTCTCCCCCGGCCCTCCACCGGGGGAAGGAGTGGTCCTGCTACCATCTCCTGGAAAGAACTGCCCATCCCTGAGCTGTCCGCGTCAGGAGCGCCGCTTAGCCTGGCGCTTGGCGGGCTGCGGGGCTGGAGCGGACTGGGGCGCCTTCCTACGGCGTCCTCCACGGCGCGGCCCAGGTGGAGGCTGCTGCTTGGGTGGCGCGGGAGGGGCGGGAGCCGCGGGAGGGCGCCCTCGGCGGCGAGCAGACTGAGGCAACTGTGCCGGCGGCTGGGTGGAAGCAGCAGCTGGCCGCCGGGGCAGTACGTGCTTGATGGCCTCAGTCTGCTTTTGGGCGGCTGAGAACTGTTGGGCGAAGTTCTCAACCGCGCCGCCGAATAGCCCATCCTGGGATATGGGAGCGTCGAGGAGACGAGTCCGCTCGGCGTCCCGCATATCAGCCAGGTTGAGCCATAGGTGTCTCTCCTGGACCACTGCTGTGGACATCACCTGGCCCAGGGAGCATGCGGTCACCTTCGTCGCCCGGAGGGCGAGGTCGGTGGCGGCACGCAGCTCATTTCTGAGCCCTGTGTCAGCTCTACCCTCGTGCATGTCCTTGAGCATCCGGGCCTGGTAGGCCTGAAGGATGGCCATGGCATGCAAAGAGGCGGCAGCCTGCCCCGCAGCTCTGTAGGATTTCGCCACCAAGGTTGATGTGAAACTACAGGCTTTGGAGGGGTGCTTAGGGTCGCCACGCCACGTTGAAGCACTCTGCGGACACAGTTGCATCACAACAGAGCGTTCAACCGGGGGAACCCCAGTGTACCCTTTGGCCGCGGCCCCATCGAGGGCAGAGAAGGCGGAGGAGGCCGCCGATCGGTCACAGGAAGACAACGGGGACTTCCAGGACTGCGTGACCTCCTCATGCACCTCCGGGAAAAAAGGTATTGGGGGCGTGGTCTGACGGGTGTCAGAACGCGGCGCCCCCAAAAACCAATCGTCCAACCGCGAGCGTTCAGGATGGGGTGGAGGGTTCCACTCCAACCCGAGACTCGCGGCTGCCCGGGAAAGCATGGCTGTCAACTCCGGGTCCGACTCGGACAATGCTGGCACACCGGAAGGCACAGCCGAATCATCATCCTCGGAGGACTCCAGCCCACCTTGTGATGCGGCGATCGACATTCGCTCGTCCTCTGCGGCGCCAAACGACACACTCGGAACAGCAGGAGCCGGCTCCGGTGTCTCAGTCTGAGCGCACGGCGGGAACGGTGCGCTAGAGGGGGGTGTGGTCCGAGGCATGAGCGTCGGGGCTTTGTTCCACACCGTCACCCTCAGGTCACCCTGGCCACCAGCCAAAGTGCTGCCTCGCGTAGAGACCGCAGATTGGGGTGTGGCAGAGGGGACTCTCACTCTATTACGGAGCTCATTGAGTCTCGACCGCAGCACCGAGATGGGCATGTCCCCGCAGTGGGAACATGTCTCATCCACAAACGCTGCCTGAGCATGCTGAAAGCCCAAGCACATCAGGCAGTGATTGTGCCCATCAGAGGGCGGCAGATATCGACCGCACCCAGAAGCACACTGGCGAGACATCTTGAAAAAGACGTGCCAAGTGTGAGCTCTTTTAGGAGAAGAAGATTCGCAGTGATGCCGAAGCGCCCAGGGACCGAATACCGGCTGAATGCAGACCACTGCACAGATCAGCAGGCAGGCAGTAAACGATCGCTGGAACACGCCGTCACACCAACACCAACTGGAAAGCTGTTCGTCTCGAAGAAGCTGACGATACTCAGAAGGCTTGAGGAGTGAAGAGATACTCTTGGCTCCGAAGCAGAAACATAATGCGATGTTGCCAGCGTACTTCCTTATATACCCACGCTGTGGGGCGGAGTTACGCTATGCAAATTCCGCATGCCCATGGCATTGGCGCTGCCATTGGGCGTTTTCTAGATCTCGAAGATGATAGGCTTCTAAGCGAAACCCCCATTCGTCAGTCACTGACGTTACTCGGAGTGACTGAACGAAAGGGAACATCTGTCGCAGTCTACAACAGCGCTGCATTTATGATTTAGGCTATTCAAAAATCTCCAAAATTATTTTACATAATGATTCAATCCATTATAGACAACTGTTCAAAAATGAAGCTTTAAATGGACTTACTTGAGAACAGGCCATGTGATATGGGAACTCACGATCGCACAGTTTGCATACCACGTTGTCCTTCTTCATAGTTTGATCTACAGTCCAAAACCCGAAGTGCTTCCATATCGAACTCCTCAAGTTATTATGGGTTATCACTCGTCTCTCATGTCGCACAGGCTGATCGCCGTTGTCCTCCATTTTTTTGGCAAAACACCAGCAGCAGCCGATTGAAACCGATTGAAACTATAGGCGCGTAAAATTGGTGGGAATTTTCTTTTTAGCTTTCGCCTACTGCACTTTCGGAATTATTTATTTTCTTTTTCTGCTTGTTTGTGAGTTTTGTTACATCTATCTTTTTTATTTGTTCAATTTGTTTAAAATTAATAGTGTACATATTTGGTTAAAATCGATTCCCTATTTTCGTTTTCGAAACTTGTGTTGGTTGGTCCGATCGATTGTGCAATCGATTTTCGAACATAAAGTGACAGCCCTAGTATGTGTGTGTGTGTGTGCTGCTGCACGTCCCTGTGTGTGTAATAAGCAGAGTGTGTGTGTGTGCTGCTGTGCATCCCTGTGTGTGTAATAATCAGAGTGTACGTGCGTTTTGCACCACCTATAGGCTCATATTACTAACACACCCTTTAAATAACACAAAAAATACTGCGTTGTTGGAGCGTTGCTATTGTGAGGAACTGAAAACGACTGCGCCATTGACCAACACAAACCTGCTCTAAAGTCAATAGCGCAGTCGTTTTCAGTTCCTCACAACAGCAACGCTCCAACAATGCTCCTGAACACACACCTGGTTTAGACCAGACGCCCATGGGTGAACAGATGCACCAGTGCATTTGATATTTAAACAACGTGGAGCTGGACGTGAACATGAGAACTGCGTCGGGCTGAAACTAGCAGAACACACTCGCGTCGCGCCTGGAGTCACATTGCACCGGGTGTGTGATAGGGCCCTTTAGCTTGTTTATGGAACTTGTATAAAATCAATATAACATTTGCAATCGTGCTGATATTGGGGAAAAGCATCATATCAAAATATACAGCAAAAACAGGCATTCTTGCCCTCATATATTGAATTTTGAGGTCATAACTGCATTGTACTAGTCTACACCACATAGTGAAAGTGTGCGCTATCAAGAGTGTGTTTTTGTGCAAATAAATAAATGTCAGGTTCCACATCGTTAGAACAACAATTACGATGTTATTGTAGATGATGCATATCCCACAGCCCTAATGTTTATTTCTCTTTTTTACACATGAATCCTCACAGTTCCACTAAATATTCTGGTCGCGTCACTATCGCGCTTCAACATCTGACGGCCCAGTTTTCAAGCCCGGCGTGTTGTGGGACGTCCAGCTCTTTGCTCACCAGCGTGGTGCCGGCGGCCAGTGAAATGACCTTTTATCTGGGCTGATAAATGGATCCTCTGACTCACTGATAGTGCTGCCAATTTCCTTCCCTTTGATTCGCGAGTCTGGCTGAGGTTTCCTTGAGCTTGTCGCGGCGAGCGCAGACTGTGCGGCTCCACGCTGGGAGGTGGCAGACTCGTGCGGTGGCACAGATGTTCTGACAGCATCACCTCCCCGCGCCGCCTCCAAACCGCACGACTGACGTGCCAGAGGTTTCAAAGGCAGAAGCTAGAGCATCTCATCTGATGTGTTTCTGATTTCTGTTGCGTCAGACACTGTTTTTTTAGGTTATAATCGGGATGTGACAAACACGTGTCAGAATGAGTAAGATGAAAGTATGTAGATATGTTGCATTCATTTGTATAAAAATGGAATATCTAATATTAATTATAATATTGTACATATAATGTCAGAGTAAAATTATACTCTGTTGAAAACATTTCATAATTCTCTTGTATAAAAATAAGATAGGTAACAAATGTATAATATTATAATAAAAATCTAATATTTTCTAATAAAAATCTAATATTATTTTATTATTTTACAGTAATATTATTATTGTAACACTGGAATAACATGATAGCCAAAGTAAAATGAAATTCAAATTTGAAAATATTTTATCATTCACACACATTCATATTCTAGAATAGCTAGTTTTAATATTATAATATCTTAATATAATCATTGTAATGTATAACAATATTTAATGATTTTAGAATGTTGTTTTATTGAATGTTAATATTATATTAAAATACTACACAGATTACTTTTAATTACTAATTCTTTCTTTAAAAAAATAGAAGTATATATATATAAACTTCTAATGTGTCTTCTATGTGTGTGTGTATATATATCTTGAAATTAACAAATAAATAAACAATAATATTTGGAATAATAATCAATATAAAATTGTATTATTGATATAGTGTAACTAGTTATCTAAATTATTTATATATATATATATATATATATATATCTCAATTATTTTACGTTATTTATTAATTTATTTGTTAAATATAACGATCATATATATATATATATGACTGAAATAAATATATTTTATTAATTATATACTTTTAATATGCTATTATTAATATTATAATTTTAATAGTAGTTGGTTAGTCATAGTTTAGTGTGTTTAGTCATAGTAATAATTTTGTAATATTAATATAAAATCACATTTGGATAGCAAAATTATATATATATATATATTATTTATTATATTGTATCAGGGTTAGTATTAGTTTATTTATTCATTTGTTTCAGTCTGGTCAGTCTGTTTTCCTGGTCTTATTATGAATGTTTTATCAGCGCATGAGTTTGGTTGAGCTGTGGGTCGTCTCTCTGATGTCTTCATTAATGGTTCATTCCCTTCAAGAATCATTTCTGATTAGTTCTTTGCAGGAACATTTCCTTTGATTCTGGATCTGACTCTTATTGTACGTCTTTCTTTGGTCTGGACCGATCAATCTTCTCAATTAGATGGGTTTGGAGCTGAGGATAGTTGAGATGTTGATTTGGGATGCAGCCAGTCATTTCAGAGCGGTTCAGAGGTTGAAGCTTCTCGCTGGTATCTGAAGAACAGGAAGTGACAGGCAGATGGACGGACATCTCTTCTGAAAGGAAACATGTCCATCACTTCCTCCGGTCTCTGGTGGTCCTGTCCCAATCTGACGGACAGATGAATCAAATCAAACTGGACTTGCTTTGTGTTTCAGGAATTCCTTCTCCAATAAAAGCTGAAACGGCTTTATTCACTTGAAGAGTTCTCTTTGAATAACGTTACGAGGTCATATTCTGCCCTTTGTTTTCTGGCTCTACTAGAGCAGGTTTTCCTGCTTGAATGTTGATTATTTCCTCATATTCTCCATTGTTGCGGCTCCTCTCTTCCCAGTCTGTCAGTAATGCTCTGTTTAGTTCCTGTCTCTATGAAGCCCCTCCTTCTGAAAAGCACACTGTGTTCTGATTGGTCAGCTGGAGCAGTGTGTTGTGATTGCTGTTTGGGGAATGTCCCACCCCTTACCATAACCACCAGTTTCAACACACTACTAACCAACTCACCCAGGGATTCTGTGAATTCAAAGTGTGATTGTTTATTATTCCTGCATTCTGCCTTATTTACACTGTTAAAGAGTTGATTCTCATGATAAACATGGCCAAAGTTTCAAAAAACGAGTTGGACGTATGACGGAGTATTTCTGTGCCAAATACACTCCTTCAGGATTCAAACAAGTTTCGGAAAGTTTTTTTCGAGTATGGCCCTGTATGACGTCATAAAGGGCGGGATTCCTTATATGGGCACTTCTCCCGGATGAGCGCGCACACACACACACATCACCCAGAGCGAGAGCAAGAGCGCGTCCATCAACGAGCTTCGTTCGGGTTACGGGAGCCGTCGGCGGCGCTGGCATTGTGTTTTTAGACACGAGATCAACAATGTCACTAAAGAAGTGTGTTTCTGGTGTGAGGGAAAGATCACCTTGTTCAGCTTCACAAATAACCCAGCGTTAAGGGAACAGTGGATGCAGTTTGTGTTTCCGGAGTTCTGCAAGTGTGTGTGTTTGTTCCCGGTCATGAGTGGAAACCGCAGGCGGTGAGTGAAACTGCATCAAATGTGTGTGTTTTGTTGGCAATCGGCGCGTAAGTGAACAACACCAATGTATAGTGAATAGAAAGTTATCCATGGATAATGCCATGATGTGTGTGTGTGTGTGTGTGTGTCTCTTTAGCTCCGCCCACTGCACGCCTCCACAAGCTCGGCTGTTTTCTGAAAGAATCGGTACAGTGTATCTGTCTTTTATAAATATAAAACTAAGACTGTTGGGAGATATGAAGGATCAACACTACTCTATAGATACTCAAGATTAACATGAGACTGACAGAAACTGTGTGTTATTTTCCCTTTAAGGATGTTAGAGAGAAACACACACACACACACGTTATCTTGAGATATTAGACTGTGGCGTGTTTGACTAAAGTCTCATTTACTGCAGGTGTTTGCTCAGATGATTGATGGCTGACCTTGAGCGCTGATGGCGTTTGACAGGTGACAGTTCATCAATATTCTCCTTTGTCCAGTCTTAGAAGAGGGAATTTCATCTTATCAATGATTAATATATAATTAAACGGGAATCCCTCGTGATCTCACGCTGCTGTTTTCTCATTTTCATCAACTAAATGTTTCATGTCATAGTCAATAATAAGAGCAGGAAATTAAATAATCTGCATTTATTCATTTATGATTTTATTTAGCTCATGTTTGTGTTCATTTGTTGAGAATTACAGATCATGTTTTGAAGCAATGCAGAGGAAAATGTCATTGCTCTTTATTAGCTCATTAGAGTTCTCAGTTTCAAAACGAGTGAAATAGATACAGTGGGGAGAACAAGTATTTGATACACTGCCAATTTTGCAGGTTTTCCTACTTACAAAGCATGTAGAGGTCTGTAATTTTTATCATAGGTACTCTTCAACTGTGAGTGACGGAATCTAAAACAAAAATCCAGAAAATCACATTGTATGATTTTTAAATAATTAATTTGCATTTTATTGCATGACATAAGTTTTTGATCACCTACCAACCAGTAAGAATTCCGGCTCTCACAGACCTGTTAGTTTTTCTTTAAGAAGCCCTCCTGTTCTCCACTCATTACCTGTATTAACTGCACCTGTTTGAACTCGTTACCTGTATAAAAGACACCTGTCCACACACTCAATCAAACAGACTCCAACCTCTCCACAATGGCCAAGACCAGAGAGCTGTGTAAGGACATCAGGGATAAAATTGTAGACCTGCACAAGGCTGGGATGGGCTACAGGACAATAGGCAAGCAGCTTGGTGAGAAGGCAACAACTGTTGGCTCAATTGTTAGAAAATGGAAGAAGTTCAAGATGATGGTCAATCTCCCTCGGTCTGGGGCAACATGCAAGATCTCACCTCGTGGGGCATCAATGATCATGAGGAAGGTGAGGGATCAGCCCAGAACTACACGGCAGGACCTGGTCAATGACCTGAAGAGAGCTGGGACCACAGTCTCAAAGAAAACCATTAGTAACACACTACGCCGTCATGGATTAAAATCCTGCAGTGCACGCAAGGTCCCCCTGCTCAAGCCAGCGCATGTCCAGGCCCGTCTGAAGTTTGCCAATGACCATCTGGATGATCCAGAGGAGGAATGGGAGAAGGTCGTGTGGTCTGATGAGACAAAAATAGAGCTTTTTGGTCTAAACTCCACTCGCCGTGTTTGGAGGAAGAAGAAGGATGAGTACAACCCCAAGAACACCATCCCAACCGTGAAGCATGGAGGTGGAAACATCATTCTTTGGGGATGCTTTTCTGCAAAGGGGACAGGACGGCTGCACCGTATTGAGGGGAGGATGGATGGGGCCATGTATCGCGAGATCTTGGCCAACAACCTCCTTCCCTCAGTAAGAGCATTGAAGATGGGTCGTGGCTGGGTCTTCCAGCATGACAACGACCCGAAACACACAGCCAGGGCAACTAAGGAGTGGCTACGTAAGAAGCATCTCAAGGTCCTGGAGTGGCCTAGCCAGTCTCCAGACCTGAACCCAATAGAAAATCTTTGGAGGGAGCTGAAAGTCCGTATTGCCCAGCGACAGCCCCGAAACCTGAAGGATCTGGAGAAGGTCTGTATGGAGGAGTGGGCCAAAATCCCTGCTGCAGTGTGTGCAAACCTGGTCAAGAACTACAGGAAACGTATGATCTCTGTAATTGCAAACAAAGGTTTCTCTACCAAATATTAAATTCTGCTTTTCTGATGTGTCAAATACTTACGTCATGCAATAAAATGCAAATTAATTACTTAAAAATCATACAATGTGATTTTCTGGATTTTTTAGATTCCGTCACTCACAGTTGAAGAGTACCTATGATAAAAATGACAGACTTCTACATGCTTTGTAAGTGGGCAAACCTGCAAAATCGGCAGTGTATTAAATACTTGTTCTCCCCACTGTATATATACATATATATTAGGGAGTGGAAATAGCTAATAAGCGCTGCTGTGCAGCCACCTACTGTTACAATGGTAATTTAATGTCTTTTTTATTTTTTAAATAAGTGTGAGTTTTCCTACATCTTCAAACTTTTAGTTTTTTCGGTCATCACATTAAAAATAACATTTAAATATTATAGTTTTGAAGTGCTGGAAAAAAGATTTGTAGTACTTGTAAGCATTTGACTATTTCTGTCACAATGCCATAGAAATATACAGATAGTGTTACTACAGTAAATCATGTGGTGTTACTACAGTAAATCATGTGGCGTCACTACAGTAAATCATGTGGCGTCACTACAGTAAATCATGTGGTTTCACTACAGTAAATCATGTGGTGTCACTACAGTAAATCATGTGGTATCACTACAGTAAATCATGTGGTGTCACTACAGTAAATCATGTGGTTTCACTACAGTAAATCATGTGGTGTCACTACAGTAAATCATGTGGTTTCACTACAGTAAATCATGTGGTGTCACTACAGTAAATCATGTGGCTTCACTACAGTAAATCATGTGGCGTCACTACAGTAAATCATGTGGCGTCACTACAGTAAATCATGTGGCGTCACTACAGTAAATCATGTGGTGTCACTACAGTAAATCATGTGGTTTCACTACAGTAAATCATGTGGTGTCACTACAGTAAATCATGTGGTTTCACTACAGTAAATCATGTGGTTTCACTACAGTAAATCATGTGGCGTCACTACAGTAAATCATGTGGTGTCACTACAGTAAATCATGTGGTGTCACTACAGTAAATCATGTGGGGTCACTACAGTAAATCATGTGGTTTCACTACAGTAAATCATGTGGTGTCACTACAGTAAATCATGTGGTTTCACTACAGTAAATCATGTGGTTTCACTACAGTAAATCATGTGGGGCCACTACAGTAAATCATGTGGTGTCACTACAGTAAATCATGTGGTTTCACTACAGTAAATCATGTGGTTTCACTACAGTAAATCATGTGGCGTCACTACAGTAAATCATGTGGTGTCACTACAGTAAATCATGTGGTGTCACTACAGTAAATCATGTGGGGTCACTACAGTAAATCATGTGGCGTCACTACAGTAAATCATGTGGCGTCACTACAGTAAATCATGTGGTGTCACTACAGTAAATCATGTGGGGTCACTACAGTAAATCATGTGGCGTCACTACAGTAAATCATGTGGCGTCACTACAGTAAATCATGTGGGGTCACTACAGTAAATCATGTGGCGTCACTACAGTAAATCATGTGGCGTCACTACAGTAAATCATGTGGCGTCACTACAGTAAATCATGTGGGGTCACTACAGTAAATCATGAGGCGTCACTACAGTAAATCATGTGGTGTCACTACAGTAAATCATGTGGTGTGACTACAGTAAATCATGTGGTGTCACTACAGTAAATCATGTGGCGTCACTACAGTAAATCATGTGGTGTCACTACAGTAAATCATGTGGCGTCACTACAGTAAATCATGTGGCGTCACTACAGTAAATCATGTGGCGTCACTACAGTAAATCATGTGGTGTCACTACAGTAAATCATGTGGCGTCACTACAGTAAATCATGTGGTTTCACTACAGTAAATCATGTGGCTTCACTACAGTAAATCATGTGGCGTCACTACAGTAAATCATGTGGTGTCACTACAGTAAATCATGTGGTGTCACTACAGTAAATCATGTGGGGTCACTACAGTAAATCATGTGGTGTCACTACAGTAAATCATGTGGCGTCACTACAGTAAATCATGTGGTGTCACTACAGTAAATCATGTGGGGTCACTACAGTAAATCATGTGGTGTCACTACAGTAAATCATGTGGCGTCACTACAGTAAATCATGTGGTGTCACTACAGTAAATCATGTGGTGTCACTACAGTAAATCATGTGGCGTCACTACAGTAAATCATGTGGTGTCACTACAGTAAATCATGTGGCGTCACTACAGTAAATCATGTGGTGTCACTACAGTAAATCATGTGGTGTGACTACAGTAAATCATGTGGCGTCACTATAGTAAATCATGTGGTGTCACTACAGTAAATCATGTGGCGTCACTACAGTAAATCATGTGGTGTCACTACAGTAAATCATGTGGCGTCACTACAGTAAATCATGTGGGGTCACTACAGTAAATCATGAGGCGTCACTACAGTAAATCATGTGGCGTCACTACAGTAAATCATGTGGTGTCACTACAGTAAATCATGTGGTGTGACTACAGTAAATCATGTGGTGTGACTACAGTAAATCATGTGGCGTCACTACAGTAAATCATGTGGTGTCACTACAGTAAATCATGTGGCGTCACTACAGTAAATCATGTGGTGTCACTACAGTAAATCATGTGGCGTCACTACAGTAAATCATGTGGCGTCACTACAGTAAATCATGTGGCGTCACTACAGTAAATCATGTGGTTTCACTACAGTAAATCATGTGGCTTCACTACAGTAAATCATGTGGCGTCACTACAGTAAATCATGTGGCGTCACTACAGTAAATCATGTGGTGTCACTACAGTAAATCATGTGGGGTCACTACAGTAAATCATGTGGGGTCACTACAGTAAATCATGTGGCGTCACTACAGTAAATCATGTGGTGTCACTACAGTAAATCATGTGGGGTCACTACAGTAAATCATGTGGTGTCACTACAGTAAATCATGTGGCGTCACTACAGTAAATCATGTGGTGTCACTACAGTAAATCATGTGGTGTCACTACAGTAAATCATGTGGTGTCACTACAGTAAATCATGTGGCGTCACTACAGTAAATCATGTGGCGTCACTACAGTAAATCATGTGGCGTCACTACAGTAAATCATGTGGTGTCACTACAGTAAATCATGTGGTGTGACTACAGTAAATCATGTGGCGTCACTATAGTAAATCATGTGGTGTCACTACAGTAAATCATGTGGTGTCACTACAGTAAATCATGTGGTGTCACTACAGTAAATCATGTGGCGTCACTACAGTAAATCATGTGGCGTCACTACAGTAAATCATGTGGCGTCACTACAGTAAATCATGTGGCGTCACTACAGTAAATCATGTGGTGTCACTACAGTAAATCATGTGGCGTCACTACAGTAAATCATGTGGTGTCACTACAGTAAATCATGTGGCGTCACTACAGTAAATCATGTGGTGTCACTACAGTAAATCATGTGGCGTCACTACAGTAAATCATGTGGCGTCACTACAGTAAATCCATGGTGAATGTTGGTGATTTGTGGACTGAAAGTCTTTTATAACTTGTTCATTCATGGCTCAATGTTTCTCCTGGTCTCCACGTCAGCTCTGTTTGATCTGATATCTGTGGTTTATAACAGAGAATTTTGCGCCGAACGCTTCCACTAGATCTCGCAGCGATCAAAGACTTTATATACAGACTTTGCAGCGATAAACTGATAAACGGTCCGTGAAGTTCCGCTTTCATTCTGTTTGCCATTTGATGCTGGGCAACGTTGTGGTCGCGCCAGCGTGACCTATATCAAAATTTTGGTTGCACAGGCAGAAAAAATGGCTGCAAAATGCGACCATTTGGACCAGTCTGGAGCCCTGTCATCCATGCCTTTATGGACCGACGCTTTGTGCACTGGTGCGCAGTCATGTTGGAGCAGGAAGGGGCCATCCCCAAACTGTTCCCACAAAGTTGGGAGCATGAAATTGTCCAAAATGTCTTGGTATGCTGAAGCATTA
>CM077190.1:34345768-34410768 GCA_039654105.1 Coreius guichenoti | reverse complement strand
CCATCTATCCATCCATCCATCCATCCATCTATCATCCATACATCCATCTATCCATCCATACATCCATCTATCCATCCATCTATATATCCATCTATCCATCCATCCATCTATCCATCCATCTATATATCCATCTATACATACATCTATCTACAGTGGGGAGAACAAGTATTTGATACACTGCCGATTTTGCAGGTTTGCCCACTTACAAAGCATGTAGAAGTCTGTAATTTTTATCATAGGTACTCTTCAACTGTGAGAGACGGAATCTAAAACAAAAATCCAGAAAAGCACATTAATTTGCATTTTATTGCATGACATAAGTATTTGATACATCAGAAAAGCAGAACTTAATATTTGGTAGAGAAACCTTTGTTTGCAATTACAGAGATCATACGTTTCCTGTAGTTCTTGACCAGGTTTGCACACACTGCAGCAGGGATTTTGGCCCACTCCTCCATACA
Source organism: Coreius guichenoti (assembly GCA_039654105.1). Lineage (NCBI taxonomy): Eukaryota > Metazoa > Chordata > Actinopteri > Cypriniformes > Gobionidae > Coreius > Coreius guichenoti. The sequence continues at coordinate 34,410,307 of CM077190.1, read as the reverse complement.
GACCTTCTCCAGATCCTTCAGGTTTCGGGGCTGTCGCTGGGCAATGCGGACTTTCAGCTCCCTCCAAAGATTTTCTATTGGGTTCAGGTCTGGAGACTGGCTAGGCCACTCCAGGACCTTGAGATGCTTCTTACGTAGCCACTCCTTAGTTGCCCTGGCTGTGTGTTTTGGGTCGTTGTCATGCTGAAAGACCCAGCCACGACCCATCTTCAATGCTCTTTCTGAGGGAAGGAGGTTGTTGGCCAAGATCTCACGATACATGGCCCCATCCATCCTCCCCTCAATACGGTGCAGTCGTCCTGTCCCCTTTGCAGAAAAGCATCCCCAAAGAATGATGTTTCCACCTCTATGCTTCACGGTTGGGATGGTGTTCTTGCGGTTGTACTCATCCTTCTTCCTCCAAACACGGCGAGTGGAGTTTAGACCAAAAAGCTCTATTTTTGTCTCATCAGACCACATGACCTTCTCCCATTCCTCCTCTGGATCATCCAGATGGTCATTGGCAAACTTCAGACGGGCCTGGACATGCACTGGCTTGAGCAGGGGGACCTTGCGTGCGCTGCAGGATTTTAATCCATGACGGCGTAGTGTGTTACTAATGGTTTTCTTTGAGACTGTGGTCCCAGCTCTCTTCAGGTCATTGACCAGGTCCTGCCGTGTAGTTCTGGGCTGATCCCTCACCTTCCTCATGATCATTGATGCCCCACGAGGTGAGATCTTGCATGGTGCCCCAGACCGAGGGAGATTGACTGTCATCTTGAACTTCTTCCATTTTCTAATAATTGCGCCAACAGTTGTTGCCTTCTCACCAAGCTGCTTGCCTATTGTCCTGTAGCCCATCCCAGCCTTGTGCAGGTCTACAATTTTATCCCTGATGTCCTTACACAGCTCTCTGGTCTTGGCCATTGTGGAGAGGTTGGAGTCTGTTTGATTGAGTGTGTGGACAGGTGTCTTTTATACAGGTAACGAGTTCAAACAGGTGCAGTTAATACAGGTAATGAGTGGAGAACAGGAGGGCTTCTTAAAGAAAAACTAACAGGTCTGTGAGAGCCGGAATTCTTACTGGTTGGTAGGTGATCAAATACTTATGTCATGCAATAAAATGCAAATTAATTACTTAAAAATCATACAATGTGATTTTCTGGATTTTTGTTTTAGATTCCGTCTCTCACAGTTGAAGAGTACCTATGATAAAAATTACAGACTTCTACATGCTTTGTAAGTAGGAAAACCTGCAAAATCGGCAGTGTATCAAATACTTGTTCTCCCCACTGTATCTATCTATCTATCTATCTATCTATCTATCTATCTATCTATCTATCTATCTATCTATCTATCTATCTATCTATCTATCTATCTATCTATCTATCTATCCATCTAGCATCCATCCATCTGTCTGAACAATTGCTTTAAGAACCTGCCCAATTGTGCATTTACATAGTTTAATTTATTTATTTATTTTGCATTTTCATAGTTTTCCCTTCTGTCTTCGACCCATCAGAAAAGATCTTGAGTCTCAACTCACCATTTGACTATTTCAGCTCGTATATTATTTGAGAAAATCTGGTTTGTAATCAGTGAGATGAGGGGGGAAATCATTTAAACAAATTATAATAATGGAATGTTTAGTGATTAATTTTGATGTCATTTATCATAGCAGCAGAACAAATGCCTTCCCATCGTCCGTGACAGATCGCCGTACATATACGGCTGAAAAAGCGAGCGTGTTGTCCAATTGTTGGGAGTGCTCTGATAGAATAGCATTTGTTAATCTGTCTGTCTAAGAGAACGGCTACAACTCTAAACATTTTCTCATTATTGGTTTTATCTTAAAAGCAGGAACGAGGCTGGCGAACGCCACAAAGACGGCTCCATCACAATAAGAAATGATGTTTTCTTTCATGTCCTGAGTGCAGCATGTGAATGGAAGTGTAATTTGGTGGATGTACAGCGACTGCATCATCTTTTAGGGTAACTACCCGAATAACATTGCTCACCGCCCGGATACACTCAGACTGAAAGAATAATGGAGAAACGGGAGCGGTAGTATGGTGCAACGACACAAAAGCAGGATATGGACGTGGCGCGCACGTTCTCAAGCACTCAAAAGAATGAAACCCTTCAAATAATAATTTTGACAACCCCGGGGGGCAGTTAATGTTATGGCAGGGCCTCAAACGCACTGATCTAATTATTGCATGTTAAATGGGCATCTGGTAAATGGTGCATATAATGATGCATTTCCAGTGATCTGCATTAAGTGCGCTCTTGTCCTGCTGCAGGCTTTGACACACAAATTGGCTCTCTCAGGCTCGGCCCGTCCTCCATCATGGCTCCGGGCTGCCCAATAACCCCACTTACGACGTGCCCCGGGTCCTCCGCGCAATTAATGAAGTCAGGCCTTTGATTGATTTAGCCCATAACGCGCCGCTTTCGGGGAATTGAGCGGAGATCATAGAGAAAATGAATTTGGAAAATACATGTGCGAGAACTTGTCCTCTCTTGCGGGTGAGTTTATTTGACATTCGTATTTATGAAACTGCCAATTTATGATTATTTTCGAAGGCTAATTAACAAGCGAGACTCTCTCTAGCAGTTTGAAATGACCTCCAGTTGGTGGCTTTTTCTAGTACACTATACTGATCATCTGGAAGTACCATTTGTTTAGGTTTCGCACCCAAAATATTTCGGTTTCAGAATGAATTGTGGGTATTTGAATGTCCATGCTGCTTGACAGCCCTACGAGACTTATTAACATTGTAAATCAGGAAATATCAAACAAAAAGATTTGGTTTCTCCAATCTGAGCCCAACAGAAGTGACAGCGCATATAAATAAGCCCATCTATACACAGCCCATCTCTAAAGAAACGCAAATTAAAATTCTGCAATTTATTTACAGTCGTTCTAAACATCTATGCTGTTGTTTTATCTGTGCAACACAAAAGGGAAAATGTTAAAGAATTGAGTTTTTTTCCCATACAGTGACAGTGACGACGTCTGTGAAGCTCCAGAAATGACAAAAAGCACTTAAAGTCTTCCATTAATGCCATAAGTCCATTATGTAGTGCGTCTAGTCATGAAGGTTTTTGCTGATGTATAGCGTCATTTATTTAAGAGCAGCACTTCACTTGCTGTCTTTTTAATGATTTAATTCTTCGAAAAAAATGAATAATAATTTAAAGCTATTGCAAATGGGAAAATTAGTTTGTGATCTCTGCTTTTATGTTTTGTGAAATGTATGTTTTTATAATTTATTTATTTGTTTAGCAAAAACATAATGTTCCAGCAAAAGCCTGTGGGAAATGTATGGCAAACATTACCAATAATTTAAAGCAAAGTTTGCCGCAAATAACCAGCTTTTTTGTCCCAGTGCTTTTGGACTTTATAATGTACTGTTTAATTTTGGGAAAAGCATAGAGCTGCACGATTCTGGATGAATTGAGAATCACAATTTTTTGTTTTTGTTTGGAGAGCTAAACAGATTCTAAACAGACAAACAAAATAACATGTAATTTACTAGAGGTTCAGACAAAATGTTAATAGCTGCAAAATATATATTTTTTTAAATTGGGTTGAGTGAATCAGCGTTTTTGAACGAATCTCTTGAGTGAATGATTCAATGACTCACTCATAAAGACTTCACTTTTTTCATTACTGGATGAATCAGCGTTTTTGAATGAATCTCTTGAGTGAATGATTCAATGACTCACTCATAAAGACTTCACTTGTTTCATTACAGGATGAATCAGCGTTTTAAAACGAATCTCTTGAGTGAATGATTCAATGACTCACTCATAAACACTTCACTTGTTTCATTACTGGATGAATCAGTGTCTTTGAACGAATCTCTTGAGTGAATGATTCAATGACAAATACATTTTTTAATAGTCACTTGTCGCATGAGCATGTCACATTTTTGCATGAGCAAAAAAATTAAAATTTTGCATTTTGCATTGCTATGATTGATTGCATTGATCATCTGAAGCGCACGCACTGCCGGAACGGCACTCCTCAAATTGAAAGCGCAAACATCCTTTAAATCACCAGATCACATTTAGTTTTAACAGTATGATTATTCAAAGCATTTTAGATGGTTTATTCTTATATGTATAGTACATTAATAGCAGGAGAGGCGGGTCATAGCGAGCACCGGGAGAGACTGTGTGCGCGGCTTAAGAGATCCAGTGCCTGCATTGAAACCTACAGACGCAAATAGATAAAGAGCAATAAAATAAACACTTAAAAGTGTATTCTGGATGTTTTCTTCCACTAGTCTGAGAGTAGACATGCTGTGGGCCCAAAATCTCAGCCCAAAACTTGACCAGTGCATGAAAAAACAATGGTTTTGCCTGTAGTTTCTTACCTTAAATGGGTCCTATAATGCCCCTTTTTACAAGATAAGTCTCTGATGTCCCCAGAGTGTGTATGTAAAGTTTCAGCTCAAAATACCCCACAGATAATTTTTTATAGCATGTTAAAATTGGGTAAGCAAAAACGTTCTGTTTTTGTGTGTGTCCCTTTAAATGCAAATGAGCTGCTGCTCCCCGCCCCCTTTCAGGAAGAGGGCGGAGCTTCAAGAGCTCATGTTAGCAGCTCCGATTACCTCACGCAGACACGCACTGAAAATGTCCGAAACTGTTTAGCCTTTTATGTTCAAACCGGAGTCGGACAATGATGGAGAGACTCAAGAAGAAGAGACAACATGTAGAATGAGACAGGACGTTTCTGAATGGATAGTTGATGAATTTATGAGTTAACGATCTTCAGTCATTGATTAGCATGTTCTGTCATGATAATCTATAAACCGCTGGTGTGGGAACTGTTGTGAGATGAGCCAGAGAATATCTGCTGCATGAAGAGAGAACAGGGATAGTTTAGTTTAATTACGGTTATAACTTATGTTGTCATCTTGCTTTATGACATGCTATTGCATTTGTGTTCATACTGTATTAATAAATGTGAAAGACGGATGACAGCTTGAGCGACTCCCAGATGTGCTCGACTACAACAACTCTTCCTCTTCTCAACATGTTCCCGGGGGCGGGGTTTATGTAAATGTTAGGGCTAGTGATGTCACTAACCCCTGAAGAAGCTCGTTGTAGTCCGTACCAGCCGTTTGTTGTAGTCCTTAAAAAGAGATTTCCGTAAAAGAAAATATCTCCCTTTGCTTTGAACTTTGAGCGTCGTAACTTTGCAGATGTTGTTTATGCTCAAACAGCAGCATTACATACTAATAGTGTTACTTTCGTCAACGAAAATTATGACTAAATATCGTCGTCAATGAACCTTTATCACGTGACGAAAACGAGACGAGACGCAACGTAAATGCTGGTCATGTGACGATGACTATAATTAAATGTATAATGCAATATTATTGACGAATAAAAACGAGACTAAATGTGGTTTACAAAATAAAAACTATTCTAAAATGTCTCTTCATTTTCGTTGACCAAAACGAGACAAGACGAAATGTTATAACGTTATTTCGTCTTGTTTAGTCGCGTTATTATTATTATTTTGCAGTATTTCTGTGTCTCACTTCAGGGGCTGCATCAGGTCGCACTGCGCAGACGCAGGCGACGTCACTCTCTTCAAGCCCCACTCGCGGTGTTATTTAGAAGATGCAGCTGCGGTGAGTTAGCGTTAGTCGTGTGGTGATTTAATTGCCGTGCGAATCCACATCTCTGAGTTTTCTAGAATATATCACTTCAAAATTCACTGTTTATATCCGGTTTGACCCCTGCAGAGCACCGTACGGTTGCGCGTCGCTGTAATTTGTATGCGTTTTAAAGATCTAGACTTTTATTACTGAAATGCTGGCGAGTATTTACAAGAGCAATATATGTCATCACCGCTTAAAAAATAAAAAGAAGAAAAGCACGTAAACATTTGAAACGGGCCGTTATTACGGCAGCAGTTATACATGTTAAAATAACCGCAGCATTATGTTCACCTCATGTGAATAAGAGGCTGTATTCACTTATTTCTGCTCATTTCCATGTGGAATAAAATGACATCCTTTATTCTGAGATAAAATACAAGACAGAAAACCATTTTAACTATAATGTGCGTCTATATCTTCCTATTTTTAAACAGATTTAAATAATTAAATAATTATTAGGATATTATTTTCCTATTATTAAATTAAATATGCATTTATTCTTATAATACCAAGCATATGAAATTTTATTTACAGCAGACAGTCATGTTATTGAGCGCGTTCCCAGGATCACAAAACTCGCTGAATAAATCACCATCCGAACGAGTTTCATCACCGAGCTGCCATGCAAATTTATTTTTACGGACTTCCACGTGAGAAACAATTAGGATCCGAATAGGGCTTTTGGGAAAAAAAGAAGAAACGACATTTGGAAAAACTTTCATTACATAGAAGTGGAAAAGAAAACTGAATGTGTTGTGGAAAAAGATGGGGAGAAATGCGGCCACAAAATCACAGGAAAAAACACCACGAACATTAAAAGACATCTTTTTATTTATTTTATTTAAATTTATGTGTGTGTACTTCTAACATGTTTGGTTGGTAATACGTTGTAAATTCAAATGAGACCGTCTTCGGTGTCTGGAATGGATGTATTCTTGAGTCTATAAGGTAACAATAATATAATAAGATGGGTTTGACTAAAAGAAGATTTTGGTTTCGTCTATACTAGGTACTTATACTATATTGACTGGCTTAAATAGAATTGCATTACTAAAAAGAGACTAAAATACAATTTTCATTGACTAAAACTAGACTAAAATGTCATCAGTTTTCGTCGACATATTCATGGATAATTCTGACTAAAATAAGACTAAAATGCTCAGACTTTTAGTCGACTGAAACTTGACTAGACTAAAAAGAGTATGAACGTGACTAAAACTAATAAAAACTAAAATGACAGCTTGACACAAAGACTAGACTAAAACTAAAATTAAAACAGGCCGCCAAAAACAACACTACACACTAACTAAAGTTAAACAAGTCAAATCATAATCAAGCACCCCTTTAAGTTAGTGAACTATTTGAGAGAGAGCCATGAAATTTCACAGTGGAAATGTTCTTGAAGCCTTTCTAAACGAGTGTTCCTCACTTCCGTGTGTTTCAGATGAATAATGCTGAGGCCAGGTGTGGATATCTCTTCTCCGGTGGAGTGAACTGACCTTTCCTCATATCATCGGCAATCATATTATTAACTTTATGAGCCTTGATTTACAGAACATGCCCTGCGCTGATATCCGCTCTAAATGTCGGGACAAGGACTCATTAAAAGACCTTTAAACGAGCCTTTAGAATGCGCCCTGTCTTTGTTTTATTTGTCTGCTGCTTAATTAGAGAGGATCATCTGACGCATAAAGAGCACGAACCAACAAATCCCATAATGCAGCTGGAGCCCATTCAGCTGAAACTCTCATATCCATCCATATATGATTGCATATGATCAGCCCACACACAGTCTGCGCTCACACACACATCCACGGAGTCGTTCTCCTGCTGCTTGAGTGTTTATGGAATATTTTGGCTAATTTGATTTTGTTTTGAGTTATCAATGAGAGTTTAAGAGTGGCGGATGCTGTTCACAGAGTGTAAATAGAAGTAATATGGTAAAATACTTCAGCAGTGCTGGGTGGAGTTAGTGAAAATAGTCTTTATCAACTAGGTTGACTATTTGCACTCGGTGTAAACAGACTGAATTTGAACTTTCTTTCTTCCTATTTCTGCCCTATCTTTATTAGAATGGTACGCTGTATCATATTTGATACGGTCTCTAAATGATCAACATGATCTGACAAACCTGTCGCACACAATCTCTTCCAGTCCTTCTGTGTCTGACTGAGAGTTTAGACTCTTTTATCAAGTAAAAGTCTTTTCGTATAATTGTACAAACGTCCTCTTTCAGCTCGTGCTTCTTTCTGCTGTCAAATCTTTATCAAGTAAACATAAGAATAACTTTGATATTGTTGTCAATATTTCAACTGGAGTAAAGCAGGTTTACTTGATTATCCAGACATCACTTATTATAAAAATCATGAGTATCAAATATGATCATCAGGATTTTGAGGAAGGTTTATTTGTTCATCTCTCAATCATCATTGTATTGTATTATATGTTTTAAAACTACAGAGATTTGATCATTAAACTAAGCATTTAAATATCATCTTACTAAGATATACACTATATTGCCAAAAGTTTTGGGACGCCTGCCTTTACATGCATATCCCATTGTTAATCCGTAGGGTTTAATATGGAGTTGGCCCACCCTTTACAGCTCTAACAGCTTCAACTCTTCTGGGAAGACTTTCCACAAGGTTTAGGAGTGTGTTTATGGGAATTTTTTACCATTCTTCTAGAAGTGGCTGTCCCCAAACTGTTCCCACAAAGTTGGGAGCATGAAATTGTCCAAAATGTCTTGGTATGCTGAAGCATTAAGAGTTCCTTTCACTGGAACTAAGGGGCCAAGCCCAACCCCTGAAAAACAACCTCACACCATAATCCCCCCTCCACCAAACTTTACACTTGGCACAATGCAGTCAGGCAAGTCCCGTTCTCCTGGCAACTGCCAAACCCAGACTCGCCCATGGGATTGCCAGACAGAGAAGCGTGATTGGTCACTCCAGAGAACACGTCTCACTGCTCTAGAGTCCAGTGGCGGCGTGCTTTACCCCACTGCATCCCACGCTTTGCATTGCACTTGGTGATGTAAGGCTTGGATGAGCTGCTCGGCCATGGAAACCCATTCCATGAAGCTCTCTACACACTGTTCTTAAGCTAATCTGAAGGCCACAGAAGTTTGGAGGTCTGTAGCTATTGACTCTGCAGAAAGTTGGTGACTTCTGCGCACTGTGACCTTCAGCATGCGCTGACCCCGCTCTGTGATTTTACGTGGCCTATCACTTCGTGGCTGAGTTGCTGTTGTTCCCAATTGCTTCCACTTTGTTATAATCCCACTAACAGTTGAGCGTGGAATATTTAGTAGTGAGGAAATGTCAGGAATGGACTTATTGCACAGGTGGCAACCTATCACGGTACCACGCTTGAGTTCACTGAGCTCCTGAGAGCGACCCATTCTTTCACAAATGTTTGTAGAAGCGTCTGCATGCCTAGTGCTTGATTTATACACCTGTGGCCATGAAGTGATTGAACACCTGAACTCAGTGATTTGGAGGGGTGTCCCAATACTTTTGGCAATATAGTGTATTATTGGTAGATATTGATATTTATATGCATTTTATGTCAGTATCTTCTATACAGCATCAGAATTTCATCACTTTTTGTCTATATACATATCAGCATCTGCAGCAAATTGCATATTTTTGCTCAGTAAAAGCAGTTTTTTCCAGCTTTATAGATATATAGATATTCTCACTATATCAGACTATATGAGCCATAAAAGCACTCAACAAAAAAAATACACATGCAAACCTTTAAAATATTTTGTCTAAAGGTTCAGTAAAAAAAAAGATTTTTCTGACTATTATTTCATATGTACAGTGGTGCTCAGAATTATTGGCACCCCTGGTAAATATGATCAAATATGGCTGTAAAAAATAAATCTGCATTGTTTATCCTTTTGATCTTTTATTTAAAAAATTCACAAAAATCTAAACTTTCATTGAAGTAAAAGAATTGAAAGTGGGGGGGAAATCACATTATGAAATAAATGCTTTTCTCCAAAACATGTTGGCCATAATTATTGGCACCCTTTTATTAAATACTTTTTGCAACCTCCTTTTGCCAAGACAACAGCTCTGAGTCTTCTCCTATAATACCTGATGAGTTTGGAGATCAGAGATCATTCCTCCATACAGAATCTCTCCAGATCCTTCAGATTCCCAGCTCTTCTCTTCAGTTCATCACTCATTCTCTATAGGGTTCAGGTCAGGGACTGGGATGGTCATGGCAGAAGCTTCATTTTGTGTTCAGGGACACATTTGTGTGTTGATTTTGATGTTTGTTTTGGATCGTTGTCCTGATGGAAGACCCAACCACGGCCCATTATAAGATTTCTAGTGGGAGCCGTCAGGTTTTGATTTTTTATCTGTTGGTATTTGCTAGAATCCATGATACCATGTATCTGAAGAAGTCCAGGACCTCCACCAAAAAAATAGGCCACAACATTAAAGATCCAGTGGTATTTTTAACCGTGGGCATGGGGTACTTTTTATGCCTGTTTGCACTAAACCCATCTGGTGTGTTTGCTGCCAAAAAGCTCTTGTTTTAGTGTCATCTGACCACAGAACCAGGTCCGTCTGAAGCTCCTGTCGTGTTTGACCACTGAATATGCTGGAGTTTGTTTCTGGATGAGCAAGAAGGATTTTTCTTGAATCCCTCCCAAACAACATCTTTGTCCACTCAAACTCTCCTCCTCGCCGCATTAGGACGATATAGACACACGTCCTCTTTCAGGCAGATTCATAACATCTTTAGTTGATTGAACTTCTTAATTATTGCCCTGATGGTGGAACTGGGAATTTTCAATGCTTTAGCTGTTTTCCTACAGCCACTTTCTATTTTGTGAAGCTCAACAATCTTTTGCTCACATCAGAACTATATTCTGTGGTTTTACTCATTGTGATGAATTATTGAGGGAATTTGGCTTTTGTGTTTCCTCATATTTATACTCCTGTGGAACAGGAAGTCATGGCTGGACAATTTCATGTTCCTAGTCACCCTTGTGTTCTAATAATGTAAATATTAATGGGAATATACTTCAGAGATATTTTACTCATAAAAAATTCTAGGGGTGCCAATAATTATGGCCAATGTGTTTTGGAGAAAAGCATTTATTTCATAATGTAAGTTCCCCCTCACTTTCAATTCTTTTACTTCAATGAAAGTTTAGATTTTTGTGAATTCTTTTAATAAAAGATCAAAAGGATAAACAATGCAGATTTATTTTTTACAGCCATATTTGGTCATATTTACCAGGGGTGCCAATAATTCTGACCACAACTATAAGGCTTTACAGGGTTAAAGTTGCACTGCAAAACCTTCACCATCTGTGGCACATTATTTTATTTATTTATTTATTTTTGAATCAGTTGTTCATCTGCACTCTTGATTTTCTTCGCAGATGAATCTGATGGTTGACTCTGGTTTGCCTGTGATCTCCATGAGAGCTGATCTATGATCTACACTAAGAAGAAAGTCCTACACGATTTACATCTGAATAACATCACATCTGAGTGAGTAAGTAGCATATCTAACCATCTTAGTACTAGCCAGACCTTTATTTATATGCATGAAAGACATAAAACTGGGATTACCTGCCAAATGTGACAAAAATATAAATTGTTATTATATATATTCTCTTCTCTGATGATGAGGGCGGGGCAACCTGTCACTCACATGAGATCCACCAATAGCAAACCACAACCATCCAATCAATTCCCCACAGACAAAATCAAGCCCCGCACATTTGTTCTTGTTTGAGAAGCGTTTCACTCGATATACAGCACAACAGGCAAGAAAAAACCAGTGCATGTATAAGTATAAGATGATATAATTGATTTTTATGGTCATAACAGTATTTATTTGTATCTCTACACTTAACGAAACACATACATTTACACAAAATACAGATAATAATGCTGAAAACATACTGACGTTGTTGTATATCTGAGTGACCAGGATCACTTCTGCTAACATCCACACATGAGCGTTTGCTGCATGCTGTCGTTTTTCTCAATGCTCTTGGCTTCATTTATCTTCCATGTGCCTTTAAAATCTGTGCTGGAAAAGTGAATTCATATCATAACAGATGGATGTGGATGAGAGGGAGGCAGGAGAGGCCAGTGTCTCCTCCTCTTGATCTGTCCGTTTAATGAGACTCGACTGCAGGAGGCCGAACCGCGGCACTCGTATGAAGGATAAAGCCGGTTTGATGCCCGCATGGCTGTTTGTCTCTGAATTACTGATGGATTTCTCAGGCCGGATCTGCGTCTCCGTGCCGTGCCGTGGTTGGAGTTCTTTATTAGTGTGACTGTGACCTTTCTGCTCGGATCAGGCTGCTGGGATTCAGGCGTTCGTTGGGTTTTATCGGCCGCTGCAGAGCGACAGAAGCTTCCCTTTGTCCCTCCAAAACCGATTAATGAGTCCCGGCGCTTTACAGAAACACACACAGAAAATATGCATGGAAATCATGGTTAATAATGTGGAAATAATTACGTGAGCTGCCGCTGAGTGTCGCCACATGAGGCAGCAGAGAGTTAGAAATGCTTAATTAAAAGAATAATTGACATTAACCTTCACATTATTTACTCTTTCCTGAATTCTTCAGGACTTTATACTCCAATTCTGATGCTTTGTGTGAGGAACAGACCTCAGTCATTCACTAATGATCTTCTTTGTAGTTTAATATTCGTTTTCAAAAGTTCAGTTATGAACCGTACGAGATCCAATGACATTTCTCATGTTTTATTTTGAATGCTTGCATAAAATTTGATTGAATAATGAGAATAATGAACTATTTAAACAAAGACTTCAGAAGACTAGAAATATAGACGGATCATATAGAGTCTTTTAATGGTGTTTTTGTTCTTTTTGCAGATCAAAAGTTTAGGGTTAGTACGATTTTAAAGAAATGAAAGATGAAATTAATGCTTTTATTGATTAAGCTTGCATTACATTGATCAAAAGTGACAGTAAAGACATTTATAATGCTACAAAAGATTCTATTTCAGATAAATTCTGTTCTTTTGAACTTTCTATTCATCAAAGATAAAACAAAAATAACTGTTTTCAACATTGATAATAATCATAAATGTTTGTTGATCATCAAATCCTCATATGAGAATGATTTCTGAAGGATCATGTGACACTGAAGACTGGAGTAATGATGATAAATTCAGCTTTGATCACAGGAATAAATTACACTTTATTATATATTCACATAGAGAACAGTTCGTTTACATTAGAATAATATTTCACTGTTTTTACTGTATTTTTGATACATTGGTGAGCAGAAGAGACTTTTTTTAAACACATGAAACACTTTTGAATGGTGATGCACTTTCTGCTTTTGTGTTTCACAGAGAAAACACCAGTGCATGTCAGGCCAGTTTGGACCGATGTGACGGTGAGTGAATAATAACAATCTTTATGTTTGGTTGAACTGTCTGTCTGTCTGTGTGTGTGTGTGTGTGTGTGTGTGTTCCTGACGGGACCTTCATCCGTCTCGACAGTACCAGTATGTGCGGTTTCGCCCCTACAGCAATTTGGCACAGTTCGTTTTTCCCCTCATGAACAGAAATGTCTTCACACGTCTGTGTGAGGATCATCGGCACAATGATCTTGATGCGATTGATTAATGGCTGACATGTCGTCAGAGCGCAGGCGCTCATTGTGCCTCTAATGGACGTATCAGTCACACGTCTGCTGTTCAAATTAGACGTCATTAATTGTGACAGGCGCGGTGACGGTGTCGTGATGAAGGGCCAAACTGATTAAATGCTTAATTTTGTGGGGACACAAAAAGCAAGAGGCTTTGTTTTGTTTATGTAGTTCGGTGAGCTCATGCATATTTATGAATATTCATGTAGGGTCACCTAAACCCTCTAATCTGGGACGTTTGGCATGCTGCTTCTGATATGACAAGCTTAAGCGTTAACCCACAATGCCTTGCTGTCTGAAAATCATGATGGCATTTTAAACTGTTAGAAAGAGGAGAATCTCGTTGAAATAACTGAGCAAAGAGATCTCACATGTGAAAATCATGATGATGCAAATTTAAACTGTTAGAAACTGTGACTTACACCACAGCCCCAGAGGAGAACGTCATTGCTCATTTGAGTCTCAGATGTTTCGTCTGAAATTTAATCAGATCCAAACGAGTCTCTAGTCGTCATCTAGTATAAGTAACAAGCTAAACAATGAATGTAGAGCAGCTCAGATCATTGATGAGAAATATTTGAGTTCATATTGAGACTTTTAACTCTTTCCTTGCCATTGGCGAGTTTTTCCGGCAATCCATGTTGTTATGTAACATAAGACAAATGATTATTTGTTGTTAAAATCTGTATTAATGCCAAAAAATGCTTGTTCGCTTGGGCAGCCATGTTTAGGGCCTTCTGAAATCTGTTTTATTTTTGCCCAAATTCCATTTAATTTTTTTCCAAATTCTCCATTTTAATGGTTAAATTTAATTTTAGTAATCAAAAAGCATGTCTAATTAATTGAAATCATGAAACTTATACACTTTAACAACAATTTATTAAAAGTTTAACAAAAATTACATGTTTAGGGCCCTATGAAATACTGTATGTTTTATTTTTGCCCAAATTTCATTTTTCCATTTAAATTTTGGACTCCATTTTAATGGTTAAATTTAATTTAGTAATCAAAAAGCAATTTATTTATTTAACAACAATTTATTAAAAGTTTAACAACAATTACATGTTTAGGGCCCTCCATTTTATTTTATTTTTTCTCAAATTCTGTGTTTTCTGTTTTAAGATTTTTGGATTCCATTTAATTAAGTTTTAATAATCAAAAAGCATGTCTAATTAACTGAATAAAAGACAACAATTTATTAAAAATTATATTATTTTTTATTTCTATGAAATGTTTTTTTTCCCCAGAAATTTTGTGTTGTGTATTTAAACTTTTTAATCAAATGAAATTAAAGTTTTTGTCAAACAAAGTACTGCACAACAGTGATTTAAATGAACACATAGAAGAAAAATTGTGATTATTTCTTAAAAAAAGAAAGTTTTAATAACAATTTATTATTATTATTAGTATTAGTGTTAGTATTACATTGAGACGTAGCTAAATTCTACTGTGCAACTGTAATATATTTCTGCCACGATTTGAAGTTACACCGAACTTTAATTTTGACGGGTTGCCGTGAATACCGTTGAGTTTCTGTGTGTTTATGATATGATAGTTTTCTCTAATGAAACAGTGAAAAGCTCATGAAGTGACTCTGAAGATGAAGTTCATGCGTTCATGCCCTCATATAGTGAGACGGCAGAGGCTGAAAACACCGCGAGCGTCACGCGTGCTTCTGTGTGTGTGTGTGTGTGTGGGAAATGAATTCATACACGCAGAACATGCAGGATTCATATTTAAAAAGTCTTTTTGCAGTTTAATATTCACAGACACTAGTCTATATTATGATTATGAAGTGCTTTTGATTTATACATCAAAAATTTGACAAATTCCGTTAAATTCTGCGTTATACAGTAAATTCTGTTTTTATGACTGGATTCCGCGATTCTGTCCGTGTTTTCCGCATCTCGGAGATCATATGCATTTTCAGATGTTCATTCAATTAAATATTCTAGGGGCCATGAATGATGCTGGCGGTGAAAGAGTTAAATGGTATCTTGGCAAATGTGAGACATCTAAAGCACCATATGAGATCTCTTTTTTCAGGAAACGTCTCCCTTTAAGTGAGAAATAACTGAGCTAGTAAAGAAAGTCCCGTTTACTCGCTGTAGGAGCCCATTGTGTATATTTGGCGCGGCTTCGTCACGCCAACATCCTCCGTCCGGCTCGTCCGCCCACAAACACAAAGGCCAGTCAGCCGGCCTGATTGTTGAACAAAAGCGAGAGCCGGATGGCAGGAACGGAGCCTCTCGCGGCCTCTCGCTGGGGCTCGGCTCGTTCCGGTCCCGTCCGCGGCAGACTGGAGCTGCACACTTCAGTGGCTCCGCTCGCTGATGGCAGCTGACACACGCTGTTATTAAGACACATCAACAGTTGGAGCCGGAGTCCACACGCGGAGGGGGTGTGGAGATGAGGCGACAATCCTGTTTCTAAACCCCGTCGGGTCCCTCACCTGTCTCTCTGGTGCAGGGCCAAAGCACCCAGCGCGGGGCCCGTTCTCATCCTAGAGCCGGTCGGCTCCGGCACGCTCCAGTGCACACGGAGGTGCGGCTCTGGAACGGGTCTGGAGACAGCAGGACCGGCAGCTCGTCTCTCCGTCCCGCCTAGAGCGCTGCACATGCCGTCCCAGCAGCGGGCATGAGTCGTGCATCCGACCTCAAAAAGACAGCAGAAAATCAAAGCAGTTTTTATGTTATCGTCACAGCTTTGGTAGCATCAGTTTGTCCGGCACTCGGTCAGCAGAATATTTTGTTTTCCGCTTGGAGTGAATCCAAAGCTGTTTTGTTAAAGTGCCGTCTGAAGGAGCAGATGCTTGTATCTCGGCAGCCGTCGCTCCGAAAATGATGCTTATGAAGGGAGTTGCCATTTCCCCTCTCAAGTGCCATAAATTATCCTGCATGCAAACAACTGCTCTTATTGCATCCATAATGAGGATGAGACGTGCTACGGAGTCTGCCGGCATCAATAACCGGGATTAAAATGCATAAATCTATGGAACAGGGACGTTAATATGATCAATCAAACGCTTTGTTCCAGTGATCAGAGTGCATGTGTCAGGCTAACATGAGGAACGCTGTCAGAATGGCCTTGTGGGATGTTTCCGATCATCTCTCTTTCTTCTGACGGGTCTTTCTGAAGATGTTAGTGAAGTGTACATGATCAGTTTAAGGAAGTCATTTAGTTTTTTATTACTAACTTTAATGTTTTTGAAAGTCTCTTCTGCTCACTAAAGCTGCGTTTATTTGATCAAAAATACAGTAAACAGTGAAATATTACTCCAGTGTAAATCAGCTGTTCTCTATGTGAATATATAGTAAAGTGTAATTTATTCCTGTGATCAAAGCTGAATTTATCATCATTACTATTAGTTTAATGACGGGAAAAACAGTCGGCGCTCCCGGCTCATGGTCTAAAAGGGTTGTCCCTCGTCTCTTAATGAGTCATGGGTGTGTTTTGTCCGTAACGTGCAATAAACCAATCAGAGTCTCATCTCCCTTTCCCTTTAAAAGCCAGTTGTGCTCGCGCCATGGCGGATTCACTATTTACATGAGGAGAGACTGAACGCTTCTCCAGAGAGGAATCCTTTATTTTTAATATTTAAACGTGTGTGTGTGCTGCTGCGCATCCCTGTGTGTGTGTAATAAGCAGAGTGTGTGTGTGTGTGTGTGTGCTGCTGTGCATCCCTGTGTGTGTGTAATAAGCAGAGTGTGTGTGTGTGTGTGTGTGCTGCTGTGCATCCCTGTGTGTGTAATAATCAGAGTGTATGCGCGTTGTGCACCGCCTATAGGCTCATATTACTAACACACCCTTTAAATAACACAAAAAATACTGCGCTATTGACTTTAGAGCAGGTGTGTGTTGGTCAATGGCGCAGTCGTTTTCAGTTCCTCACAATAGCAACGCTCCAACAACGCTCCTGAACACACACCTGGTTTAGACCAGACGCCCATGGGTGAACAGATGCGCCAGTGCATTTGATATTTAAACAACGTGGAGCTGGACGTGAACATGAGAACTGCGTCGGGCTGAAACTAGCAGAACACACTCGCGTCGCACCTGGTGTCACATTGCGCCGGGTGTATTATAGGACCCGAAAAATATCTTTAATGTCACTTAATGTTAGTTTAATGAGTCCTTGCTGAATGAAAGTATCATTTATTTATGGTAATCTTACTTACACACAAAAATATTAAGCAGCAAAATTTGTTCTCAACATAATAAATGTTTGTTGAGCATCAGATTCTCATATGAGAATGATTTGTGAAGGATCATGTGACACTGAAGACTGGAGTAATGATGATAAATTCAGCTTTGATCACAGGAATAAATTACACTTTACTATATATTCACATAGAGAACAGCTGATTTACACTGGAGTAATATTTCACTGTTTTACTGTATTTATGATCAAATAAATTCAGCTTTGGTGAGCAGAAGAGACTTTTAAAGAGAAACATTAAAAATCACAATTTGACTGCTAATATTTGCCATTGATAGACTTATCAGCACAATAATAGACATCATGTGGAAAAAAAAAAAATGTTTTGGTGTTTATACAAAAAAAACTAAAAGTAGTATAAAATGTGCATATAATTCTTAATAAATGTTATAAGAGTAGATGGTATCACAGTCAGAGCACAAAGCAGAACTTTAATTCCTTTTCATAGATATCAAGTTTATTTGCTAGTGTCTCAGACGTTGCAATCTGATTGGACCGTGCAAATGTTGTGCATGCGTGTGTGTTTTCCTGGATTCATATTGAAAAGTAATTAGCTGAAGATCTCTAAATTCACACAATGAATATCAAAAGGAAATATTCCCTGTGTTTGTGTTTATCAGTGGCGCACAGAAGACAGCATGTGAATGCATTTCAATTAGATCAATCTATGAGTGAAAAGAAAAGTGTGTGACGTTATCATGATAGCATTTGTATTGTAAATGGCAGTGATGTCCTGCTCACTTCACAGTGGATCTCGGCCTTATCTCTCCCAGCAAACAAACATAGTTGACACGGATTTCAGTCCTTCCACTGGGAATGGTTTGGGAAGAGCTCTGTGCTGAAGGTCACCTCTGAAGTACCTGAACCTCTCGGGCACGGCCGAATCCATCACCTGGCATTGCAATGGAAATAGGAAGCTTTTTTCCCCTCCGCTGTCCGACACTACATCAGCCAGAGCCGCTTGGGACTCAGGTGTGCTTCCCTCACGGTGAATAATTGACCTGACGCCAGAGGAACGGGGAGGTCGTCTCCTCCAATGACAGAGAGGACGCCCCGAAACCTGCTTCCACAGTCCTGAGCCGGAGAACGAGGAATCATAGCGCTGGTGCGCCGCAGAGTTCAGAGGCTTGTTTTGCATTTTGCATATCTAAACACCAGAGCCCATAAATCCGGTTTGCTCTGAAACACGAGAGATGAGAGTTATGAACACGCCATTACTTAATGGTCATGCTTAACGGAGCCATAAATATATTTCAGGGCATCTGTCTTCACAAATCTTCTCTCGTTCTTCTCTCGTTCGATGCGTCATACTTTTTGGAGAGGGAGTTTGAGTATGACGTGCTGTTTTTTTTGGTGGGAATATTACATAAAACAAACTGTAGATTGTAGGAATAAGAAGTTTTTTTCACACTACTCCCAATTCATAAGGAATTAAAATTGTGCAAATTGGCCTATTGGTCGAGCTATTTTATTTTTTGTCATTTTAGTACTTTAACGTTAACTTTTTTATTTCAGTTAGTTCCTACAGCAACATTTCTATTTTAAAATTAAAATGCCCCTATTATGCTATTTTAAAGGTTCCTAATTTTGTTTTGGAGTCTCCTACAATAGATTTACATGCATTCAAAGTCAAAAAACACTTTCATTTTCATATATTGCACATTACTAAAAATGATTCGTTTGAAGATTCAGTCTATCTAAACCCTGAGAGCTGCTCTGCTCTGATTGGTCAGATGGCCAGGTCTGTTGTGATTGGTCTGCTCTGCTCTGATTGGTCAGATGGCCCAGTCTGTTGTGATTGGTCTGCTCTGCTCTGATTGGTCAGATGGCCCAGTCTGTTGTGATTGGTCTGCTCTGCTCTGATTGGTCAGATGGCCCATCTGATTGGTCAGATGGCCCAATCTGTTGTGATTGGTCTGCTCTGCTCTGATTGGTCAGATGGCCCAGTCTGTTGTGATTGGTCTACTCTGCTCTGACTGGTCAGATGGCTCAGTCTGTTGTGATTGGTTTACTCTGCTCTGATTGGTCAGATGGCCCAGTCTGTTGTGATTGGTCTACTCTGCTCTGATTGGTCAGATGGCCCAGTCTGTTGTGATTGGTCTACTCTGCTCTGATTGGTCAGATGGCCCAGTCTTTTGTGATTGGTCTACTCTGCTCTGATTGGTCAGATGGCCCAGTCTTTTGTGATTGGTCTGCTCTGCTCTGATTGGTCAGATGGCCCAGCCTGTTGTGATTGGTCTACTCTGCTCTGATTGGTCCGATGGCCCAGTCTTTTGTGATTGGTCTACTCTGCTCTGATTGGTCAGATGGCCCAGTCTTTTGTGATTGGTCTACTCTGCTCTGATTGGTCAGATGGCCCAATCTGTTGTGATTGGTTTACTCTGCTCTGATTGGTCAGATGGGCCAGCCTGTTGTGATTGGTCTACTCTGCTCTGATTGGTCAGATGGCACAGTCTGTTGTGATTGGTCTACTCTGCTCTGATTGGTCAGATGGCTCAGTCTGTTGTGATTGGTCTACTCTGCTCTGATCGGTCAGATGGCCCAGTCTGTTGTGATTGGTCTACTCTGCTCTGATTGGTCAGATAGCCCAGTCTGTTGTGATTGGTGTGCTCTGCTCTGATTGGTCAGATGGCCCAGTCTGTTGTGATTGGTCTACTCTGCTCTGATTGGTCAGATGGCCCAGTCTGTTGTGATTGGTCTACTCTGCTCTGATTGGTCAGATGGCTTAGTCTGTTGTGATTGGTCTACTCTGCTCTGATTGGTCAGATGGCTCAGTCTGTTGTGATTGGTCTACTCTGCTCTGATTGGTCAGATGGCCTAGTCTGTTGTGATTGGTCTACTCTGATTGGTCAGATGGCTTAGTCTGTTGTGATTGGTCTACTCTGCTCTGATTGGTCAGATGGCTCAGTCTGTTGTGATTGGTCTAACTTTTTTACACTGTTTGATTTTAAAAACCATCATAATATGCTGTTTTATGTTTCTTTTCTTTTGTGGACCTCAGGTTTTCTCTCAGGTAAGTTCTAGTTTGCATGTGTAGTTTGTTCTCTAGCGTCCAGTGAGCTACTGTTTAAAGATCTTCATTCTAAAGGTTGTTGTATTTCAGATGTGAAATGTGTTTTGTTTATACAAAAATCATCACACTTAGAGGATGATGTTCACCTAGCTTTTTTACTTTATAGCAAATTAACAAATCACAGATATGACTGGCTTCATGAAACAGAGAAATCATAATTATTAACTTTTGAGCAGTATATCAGCAGTACAGCTGGCGTCCCACAGAAGCCCAGCGTCCGGCTGAGTGTTGCGATGGCAGTCGGGTGTCATTCACGCCCCGTTACTTGTGATCCAACAGAGAGAGACAGATCATATTAGCTGCTTTTCTCTGCACAGAAATGCTAATTAGCTTGAGAATAGGATTGGTGTTAAAACAGAGCCCTTTTCATTTCCCAGCTATTTTTCCCAAGGAGAAAACAACATCATGTGCTGTAAAAATCGGGAGAATAATAGACATTACATTAGTTAACATGAACTAACAATGAACAATCCTTCTACAGCATTTATTAATCTTTATGAATGTTAATCTCGATATTTACTAATATTTTTTTAACGTCACATATTGTAACATTAGGTAATGCACTGTGAACTAAAACATGAAAAATTAACAATGCTGTAAAGCTATATTGCTCATTGCTAGTTCATGTTAGTTAATAATGTTAAAAAATGAGACCTTCTTGTAAAGTGTTATCAAATATCCATGCTTATCCGGTCATTGGATATGCTTAGGAAAGATCAGCAGCGTAATCAGGTTTTGTGGGCCTGGAGTTTTGATAAGTGGCCCAAAGATGATTATCCAGACCTCTCTGATGATTTTATTAAGCTTTATGATGTTTAATAACCTGCTGTCCTCATGACGTGTGTGTTTGCTGCTGGAATGTTTCAGTCACGTTTACTGAAATCAGATGATTATCATACACAATACATGACTTTTATGTATTACAACCTAAATAAATGTCCATGTTAGGAGTAATATAAAATATTAATTAATATCTACCCTGTGCTGACTGTATCTCCAAAGCGACATACTTGCATTCAATGTATCTTATAATTTCCTTATATATTATAATTTTTTTAAGTACTTACTTCATATATTTCATATACACTATATTGCCAAAAGTATTGGGACGCCCCTCCAAATCACTGAATTCAGGTGTTCAATCACTTCATGGCCACAGGTGTATAAATCAAGCACTAGGCATGCAGACGCTTCTACAAACATTTGTGAAAGAATGGGTCGCTCTCAGGAGCTCAGTGAACTCAAGCGTGGTACCGTGATAGGTTGCCACCTGTGCAATAAATCCATTCCTGACATTTCCTCACTACTAAATATTCCACGCTCAACTGTTAGTGGGATTATAACAAAGTGGAAGCAATTGGGAACAACAGCAACTCAGCCACGAAGTGATAGGCCACGTAAAATCACAGAGCGGGGTCAGCGCATGCTGAGGGTCACAGTGAGCAGAAGTCACCAACTTTCTGCAGAGTCAATAGCTACAGACCTCCAAACTTCTGTGGCCTTCAGATGAGCTCAAGAACAGTGTGTAGAGAGCTTCATGGAATGGGTTTCCATGGCCGAGCAGCTCATCCAAGCCTTACATCACCAAGTGCAATGCAAAGCGTGGGATGCAGTGGGGTAAAGCACGCCGCCACTGGACTCTAGAGCAG
This sequence comes from Coreius guichenoti, assembly GCA_039654105.1. Taxonomy (NCBI): domain Eukaryota; kingdom Metazoa; phylum Chordata; class Actinopteri; order Cypriniformes; family Gobionidae; genus Coreius; species Coreius guichenoti. The sequence continues at coordinate 34,388,035 of CM077190.1, read as the reverse complement.
TGAGACGTGTTCTCTGGAGTGACCAATCAAGCTTCTCTGTCTGGCAATCCCATGGACGAGTTTGGGTTTGGCGGTTGCCAGGAGAACGGCACTTGCCTGACTGCATTGTGCCAAGTGTAAAGTTTGGTGGAGGGGGGATTATGGGGTGGGGTTGTTTTTCAGGGGTTGGGCTTGGCCCCTTAGTTCCAATGAAAGGAACTCTTAATGCTTCAGCATACCAAGACAATTTGGACAATTTCATGCTCCCAACTTTGTGGGAACAGTTTGGGGACGGCCCCTTCCTGTCCCAACATGACTGCACACCAGTGCACAAAGCGTCGGTCCATAAAGACATGGATGAGCGAGTTTGGTGTGGAGGAACTTGACTGGCCTGCACAGAGTCCTGACCTCAACCCGATAGAACACCTTTGGGATGAATTGGAGCGGAGACTGCGAGCCAGGCCTTCTCGTCCAATATCAGTGCCTGACCTCACAAATGCGCTTCTAGAAGAATGGTCAAAAATTCCCATAAACACACTCCTAAACCTTGTGGAAAGCCTTCCCAGAAGAGTTGAAGCTGTTAGAGCTGCAAAGGGTGGGCCAACTCCATATTAAACCCTACGGATTAACAATGGGATGTCATTAAAGTTCTTGTGCATGTAAAGGCAGACATCCCAAAACTTTTTGGCAATATAGTGTATATACAGTACATATAGAAACATTTCCTTATATACTGTATATCTTCACAAGATTTTGCTTGCTTCTGGGGACAAACACAAAAACATTTCAATAGGAAATACATATATTAGTACAGTATATATGGTGCATATACAATACATATATATGTATTTCCTATTGAAAGTCTGAGTAAAAAAATAGTGGAGCTCCAGCCTTTTAAAACAGCTTACGTCACACCTGTGATGCATCGTAAACAGACAGAAAGATATATCTAGACATTTAAAACATAATATAATCTGAACGCTTACAAAACTATTTTAAACTTTCACATTAGGTGAAGTCAACAACAAAGCTCAACAAACTTTCCTTTTAGAGTTAAAGGCTTATAAATCACAAAACTACTTCATCTGAAACATTAATAATCCTGATGTTTTACTCACAATTATTAATCTGTAGTGTTCAGGTCGCAGTATTAATATCAGTCTGATGTCACTCGCTCTTCTGCGGAGGACGGCCAACTCTCCAATCACAGCTAATGAGTCTCAGCTCGAACAACGAGAGCACGGCCTTCATTCGTGTGGACAGTAATGAAGAAACGCTTGTGATTGAGCAGATGGGCGGCGTAAAATTACATTTAGGTTTTGTGTGGAGCGAGACTGATGTTCACTTGTGCTGGACGTCCATTAGGTGTGAAACATTGAGAGTGTGACGCTTGATCCCAGATCACAGACGCTGGTGTGAAATCAAACACAACAACCTTCAGCTCAGTGGACGCTAGACAACATAAACCACACACGCAAACTAGAGGAACTTAACTGAGAGAAACACTTTAGAACAAGTGTGAGGTCCACAGCAAATACATAAACTTAAACATGCTTATTATGATGATTTTTGACATCAAACAGTGTTAAAAATCACCCAAGATATTAACTTATTCTGACTCTTAAAAGTCCTGATGTATTTGATTCAGTCGAATATTATGGAATATTGTGGTTTATTCAGACATACATCTATATGCATCTTATTTACAAGATAGTAAATATCTTATTTATCTTATAGATATCTTATTTGCAAATAGTGATAGATGCTGTTACAAAACACTACATTTGTTTTACTCTACACTGTATTTGTAGACAAGCTGAAAAGAAGCTGAATTATAAAACATATGAGATGAAAATTTAAAGGGAAAATGGAAATGTTGCCATACTAAAATACTAAAATTACTAAAACAAAATTCAAATAAAGACTTTAGAAACATAAAAAAAACAACTATAATAACGAAAGCATGTGACAAAATTACTTAAACTAAAATTAAAATGAAAACTGAACATTTAAAAGCTAACTTAAAATATTAATAAATCAATAATAACAAATACTATAATAAAAATGAAGCTGAAATAAAGTAAAGCATAAATATTAGATGAAAAGCTTAAATATAAAAATAGAAATGTTGCCATGGCAAGTAACTTAGTTTCAGTACTAAAATTACAAAAAATTAAATTAAAATTAAATATAAAAAACATCTAATAATGACAAAAGCACTGCACATAATAAAATTTACTAAAACTTAAACTAAAATTAAAATAAAAAACTATCATTTAAACATAAAAGCGAATTCAAACTATTAATAAAAATATTAACAAAACTAAAACTGAAATAAAAACTAATAAATATTAAAAAAAACAAAAAAAATTTAACAAAATTATTACAACTAAAGTTTAAGTACTAAATTCACTAAAATTGAAATTAACATGACATAGAAATATAAAAAAACAACTAATAGTGATCAACGCACATAATAAAATTACTAAAAATTTAAATAAAAAAACTGAACATTTAAAAATAAAATGAATTCAAACTATTAATAAAAATATTAACAAACCTAAAACTGAAATAAAAACAAATAAATATTTAAAAAAACAAAAGCATGTAAGAAACTACTATTTACTAAAATTACTAAATGTACTAAAATAAAATAAAAGCTAATTCAAAATATTAATAGATAAATATTAATAAATACCATAATGTAAATGCAGCTTAAATAAAATAAAACAAATATTTGATGAAAACCTAAATGGAAAGTACAGTAGAAATGTTGCCATGGCAACAAAATTACTTAAAATAATTAAAATGACTAAAAACCTAAACTAAAATTAAAATAAAAAACTGAACATGTAAAAATGAAAGCTAATTCAAACTATTAATAAATAAATATTAACAAATACCATAATGTAAATTAAGCTTCAATAAAATAAAACAAATATTTGATGAAATGTGGAAAATAACAATGAAATAAAATAAGTTTAAGTACTAAAATGACTAAAACTGAAATTAAAATTACATAGAAATATTTTATAAAAAAAACACAACTAATAGTGACATTGCTCAAATTTAAACTGAAATAAAAAACGAAAACTGAACATTTAAAAATAAAAGCTAATTAAAAATATTAATAAATAATAAATATTAACAAATACTATAATACAGTACAATATACACTGCCTGTGCATATTGTACTGTATTGTATATAATATTTAATTTTATTTTTCGTAATTCTAGTACTGAAACTTGTTTTAAGTTAGTTGCCATGGCAACATTTCTATTTTTACATTCATTCACATTTCATACAGTGTATGAAAATAAAATAAGAATAAAGCAGTGTGTTATTTGTAGTGTTTGCACTCGGGGTAAGGTGATTTTTCCAGGTGACACTCATGATGTGGAATCATGGGGAAAATGACACGTGTCATCATCAATCGTCTGAATGCGCGGACTGAGATCACAGCAGTCAATAGAAATGATGTTACGTTACCCATGGTGCTTTTCAAGGGGAGCGTAATTGGAGGCGATTGTGATTGTGACGGATGATCCGGCGGAGCGTTTCTGACCCCTGATGATGTGTGGCCACATTCACAGATGTTCTCCTGCGTCTCCATCATGAGTCCGGCACTCCACCTACAGCAACACTTCTGCTGCACACACGGAGATTTCTGTGAACATGAATTGGCAAATTAAATCTGTGAATTCATGCATCTTCTGACTCTTTAATGCGTTTCCATTGATATATTCTGACATGCTAATGCAGATCCTAATGCGCCGTCATACATCAGCTGACAATCATCCGGATTCAGGCGTTCGTCTCTGCCGCGTCAGAAATTCATTACAGCGCTGGAGGTGGAGGGCCATCTACTGTAATTACATTACTCTGACACCACACACACGTCATGCTGAACATGAGTGTGTACGACTGCAGTTAATGCAAAGAGAATGTTTTCAAACTGAAGCTACAGCTGCGAGCAAAACCACTCGAGACCAGAGATCGCTTCACTTCATCATTATTAAAACTGACAAAACGCCAACAGATATGTGCAGCGCAACGAGAGCTACACACACCAGACAAACACCTTCAGACTCTGACTCAGGTGCTGTATCTGTTCTAATGAATACGACTTACGGTCTCAGACTTTCAGTCAGGGGGTCAAAACTTTTGAACAAAAAGTATTTTAGCTGTCTATCACTAGCAAAGCTTAATGACTATCCTAGGACAACATGCTAACAATATGCTAGTCATGCTAACAACATGCTGTCATCATGTTTTAGCATGTTGCTATCATGAATAAGCATGTTGCTTACATGTTTTAGCATGTTGTTAGCATGAATTATCATGATTTAACATGTTGCTATCATTGCAATTCAAAATCATGCGTACAACATGCTTATTCATGACAGCAACATGTTAAATAATGCTAGCAACATAATTAATGTTAACATGTTAAAAATGCTAGCAAACATGCTAAAAATGCTAGCAAAATGCTAGTTCATATTAACAAAATGCAAACGCATGCTAGCAATGTTAATTAATGGCTAATTTGTTATCAACATGCTAAAAATGTTAGCAACATGCTAATTCATGTTAACAACATGCAAAATAATGTTAGCGACATTCTAATTAATGCTAACAGAATGCTAAAACACGCTAGCAACATGTTAAATCATGTTAGCAAAATGCTAATTCGTGCTAACAATGTGTTAAAACCAGCTATCAACATGTTAATTCATGTTAACAACATGTTAAGTCATGCTATGAACATGCTAACAACATGTTAAATTATGTTAGCAAACATGCTAAATCATGCTAGCGACATGATAATTGATGCTAATAAAATGTTAAAACATGCTAGCAATGTGTTAAATCATGCTAGCAACATGCTAATTTATGCTAGCTACCTGTTAATTCATGCTATAAGTGTGTTAAAACATGTTAACAGCATGATAAATCATGCTAGCAACATGCTAATTCATGTTATCAACATGGTAACATGTTAAATCATGTTATCAACTGGTTAATTTATGTTAACAATATGTAAAAAAAAAGTTAAATTATGTTAGTGACATGCTAATTAGTGTTAACAACATGCTAAATCATGCAAGTGACATGCTAATGTATTCTAACAAAATGTTAGCAACATAATAATTATTGTTAGCAACATGTTAAAACATGCTACCAACATGCAAAGTCATGCTATCAGTGTGCTAAAACATGCTAGCAAATGTGTTAAAACATGCTAGCAACATGCTAATTCATGTTAGAAGCTTGCTAAAACATGCTAATTCATCTTAACAACATGTAAGTCATGCTATGAACATGCTAATCCATGTTAAGAACATGCTAAATTATGTTAGCAACATGTTAAAACATGCTAGCAAAATGCTAACCTATGCTAGTATCCTGTTAAAACATGTCAACAAAACATGCTAATTAATGCTAACAATGTCTTTCTTTCTCTTTCCACTTCATTAAATTTAAAACTTATAAAACTTTCAAACTTTCATACGGCTTTGTCAAGCCAACATCAGAGTTTGTCGTTCAAAATGTTTCTTGAGCATCAAATCCTCATATTAGAATGATTTGTGAAGGATCATGTGACACTGAAGACTGGAGTAATGATGATAAATTCAGCTTTGATCACAGGAATAAATTACACTTTATTATATATTCACATAGAGAACAGCTGATTTACACTGGAATTATTTTTTACTGTATTTTTGATTAAATAAATGCAACTTTGGTGAGCAGAAGAGACTCTTTCAAACACATTTAAAAATCTTAATTATTCCAAACTTTTGATGGGTAGTTCAGCTGCAGAAGGGCTGGTATTGTCTGCAAAACTTCTCGGTGGCCGAGCTTGAGGGGAAAAAAGAATTGGCACATTGTAAATTCGTTTAATCCGGGCCAAAGTATTATCTGGTTTAGTCTCAAAGCCAGTTTGTGGATTTTCTCCAGTTTGAGGCCTCGGTCGTCTTAGTCGCGTCTACTGGGAGCGATCGCGCGAAATCCTGCCACCGATCCAGGCAGCGTGTGACAGAATGGGTGGACAATAAATAATAGAGCAGATGAACGAGTGAAAATCATCTAGACTCGTGATTAATGAGCTTCTGCTCGTCCAAAATGGTGTTTTATTAGCTAATGGATTAGAGGTCCAGTCCTGCGGTGCTGGTCCACTTGCATATTGATGATTTTTCTCCATGTGCTAACTCATATTGTAGCATATGGGTTTATGATGGAGTGCTGTGATCATCTGTATGGGAACGTTTCCCATTGAACTCATTCTACATATCAAATGATTTCTAGCAGCGATTAATACCACCCGTGAGGATATTCCCTCTCTGATGGTCCAAACACACCCGTTGAGCTGATCAGGTTCAGTGTGACACTGAGAGTTACCTGTGCCATACATTATTAAACACTAAGGAATTAAAGTGATAAAACTGAAATATAATAATGTGCTGTAATCCAGATTTCTGGTAAAAATAAATGATGGAAATATAACTTTCAGAAATTAGTATTTCTACAGTGAAGTTTGAAAGACTATATTACAGGAATATTCACATGCTGTCGAAATCTGTCTGTCTATCTATCTATCTATCTATCTATCTATCTATCTATCTATCTATCTATCTATCTATCTATCTATCTATCTGTCTGTCTGTCTATCTGTCTGTCTGTCTATCTGTCTGTCTGTCTATCTGTCTGTCTATCTGTCTGTCTATCTGTCTGTCTGTCTATCTGTCTGTCTATCTATCTATCTGTCTGTCTGTCTATCTGTCTGTTGTCTATCTGTCTGTTGTCTATCTATCTGTCTGTCTATCTGTCTGTCTGTCTGTCTGTCTGTCTATCTGTCTGTCTGTCTATCTATCTGTCTGTCTGTCTGTCTATTTGTCTGTCTGTCTGTCTGTCTATCTATTTGTCTGTCTATCTGTCTGTCTGTCTATCTATCTGTCTGTCTGTCTATCTGTCTGTCTGTCTATCTGTCTGTCTGTCTGTCTGTCTGTCTGTCTGTCTGTCTGTCTATCTATCTGTCTGTCTGACTGTCTGTCTGTCTGTCTATTTGTCTGTCTGTCTGTCTATCTATTTGTCTGTCTGTCTATCTGTCTGTTGTCTATCTGTCTGTTGTCTATCTATCTGTCTGTCTATCTGTCTGTCTGTCTGTCTGTCTGTCTATCTGTCTGTCTGTCTATCTATCTGTCTGTCTGTCTGTCTATTTGTCTGTCTGTCTGTCTGTCTGTCTATCTATTTGTCTGTCTATCTGTCTGTCTGTCTATCTATCTGTCTGTCTGTCTATCTGTCTGTCTGTCTATCTGTCTGTCTGTCTGTCTGTCTGTCTGTCTGTCTGTCTATCTATCTGTCTGTCTGACTGTCTGTCTGTCTGTCTATTTGTCTGTCTGTCTGTCTATCTATTTGTCTGTCTATCTGTCTGTCTGTCTATCTATCTGTCTGTCTGTCTATCTGTCTGTCTGTCTGTCTATCTATTTGTCTGTCTGTCTGTCTATTTGTCTGTTTGTCTGTCTATTTGTCTGTCTGTCTGTTTGTCTATCTATTTGTCTGTTTGTCTGTCCATTTGTCTATTTTTCTGTTTGTCTATCTGTATGTCTGTCTATTTGTCTGTCTGTCTATTTGTCTGTCTGTCTATTTGTCTGTTTATTTGTCTCTGTCTGTCTATTTGTCTGTCTATTATTCTGTTTGTCTGTCTATCTGTCTGTCTGTCTATTTGTCTGTCTGTCTATTTGTCTGTTTGTCTATTTGTCTGTCTGTCTGTCTGTTTGTTTGTCTATTTGTCTGTCTATTTATCTGTCTGTCTGTCTATTTGTCTGTCTGTCTGTCTGTCTGTCTATTTGTCTGTCTGTCTGTTTGTCTGTCTATTTGTCTGTCTATTTGTCTGTTTGTCTATCTATTTGTATGTCTGTCTGTCTGTCTGTCTGTCTGTTTGTCTATCTATTTGTATGTCTGTCTATTTGTCTGTTTGTCTGTCTATTTGTCTGTCTATTTGTTTGTCTATCTATTTGTCTGTTTGTCTATTTGTCTGTTTGTCTGTCTGTTTGTCTCTGTCTACTTGTCTGTCTATTTGTTTGTCTGTCTATTTGTCTGTCTGTCTGTCTGTCTGTCTACTTGTCTGTCTGTCTGTCTATTTGTCTGTTTGTCTTTGTCTGTCTGTCTATTTGTCTGTCTGTCTGTTTGTCTATTTGTCTGTTTATTTGTCTGTCTGTCTGTCTATTTGTCTTTGTCTGTCTATTTGTCTGTCTGTCTGTTTTTCTGTCTATTTGTCTGTCTGTCTGTCTGTCTATTTGTCTGTCTGTCTGTTTGTCTGTATCTGTCTGTCTATTTGTCTGTTTGTCTGTCTATTTGTCTGTTTGTCCGTCTGTCTGTATGTCTGTCTATTTGTCTGTTTATCTGTCTGTCTACTTGTCTGTCTGTCTGTCTATTTGTCTGTTTGTCTTTGTCTGTCTGTCTATTTGTCTGTCTGTCTGTTTGTCTGTCTGTCTGTTTGTCTATTTGTCTGTTTATTTGTCTGTCTGTCTGTCTATTTGTCTTTGTCTGTCTATCTGTCTGTCTATTTGTCTGTCTGTCTGTTTTTCTGTCTATTTGTCTGTCTATCTGTCTATTTGTCTGTCTGTCTATTTGTCTGTTTGTCTGTATCTGTCTGTCTATTTGTCTATTTGTCTGTTTGTCTGTCTACTTGTCTGTTTGTCCGTCTGTCTGTATGTCTGTCTATTTGTCTGTTTATCTGTCTGTCTGTTTGTTTGTCTATTTGTCTGTCTGTCTATTTGTCTGTCTGTCTGTCTGTTTGTTTGTCTATATGTCTATCTGTCTGTTTGTCTGTCTATTTGTCTGTCTATTTGTTTGTCTATCTATTTGTCTGTCTGTCTATTTGTCTATTTTTCTGTTTGTTTATCTGTATGTCTGTCTATATGTCTGTCTATTTGTCTGTCTGTCTATATGTCTGTTTATTTGTCTCTGTCTGTCTATTTGTCTGTCTATTTGTCTGTTTGTCTGTCTATCTGTATGTCTGTCTATTTGTCTGTTTGTCTGTATCTGTCTGTATTTGTCTGTCTGTCTGTCTGTCTATTTGTCTGTTTGTCTTTGTCTGTCTATCTGTCTGTCTGTTTGTCTGTCTGTCTGTTTGTCTGTTTATTTGTCTGTTTGTCTGTCTATTTGTCTGTCTGTCTGTCTATTTGTCTTTGTCTGTCTATCTGTCTGTCTATTTGTCTGTTTGTCTGTATCTGTCTGTCTATTTGTCTGTTTGTCCGTCTGTCTGTATGTCTGTCTATTTGTCTGTCTGTCTGTCTATTTGTCTGTTTATCTGTCTGTCTGTTTGTTTGTCTATTTGTCTGTCTGTCTATTTGTCTGTCTGTCTGTCTGTCTGTCTGTTTGTTTGTCTATTTGTCTATCTGTCTGTCTGTCTGTCTGTTTGTCTGTCTATTTGTCTGTCTATTTGTCTATTTGTCTATCTATTTGTATGTCTGTCTGTCTGTCTGTCTGTTTGTCTATCTATTTGTATGTCTGTCTATTTGTCTGTTTGTCTGTCTGTTTGTCTATCTATTTGTCTGTCTATTTGTCTGTCTATTTGTCTGTTTGTCTATCTATTTGTATGTCTGTCTGTCTGTCTTTCTGTCTGTCTGTTTGTCTGTCTATTTGTCTGTCTATCTGTCTTTCTGTCTGTCTGTTTGTCTATCTATTTGTCTGTCTATTTGTCTGTCTATTTGTCTGTTTGTCTATCTATTTGTATGTCTGTCTGTCTTTCTGTCTGTCTGTTTGTCTATCTATTTGTCTGTCTATCTGTCTGTTTGTCTGTCTGTCTGTTTGTCTATTTGTCTGTCTGTCTGTCTATTTGTCTGTTTGTCTGTCTATTTGTCTGTTTGTCTGTCTGTTTGTCTCTGTCTACTTGTCTGTCTGTCTGTCTATTTGTTTGTCTGTCTATTTGTCTGTCTGTCTGTCTACTTGTCTGTTTGTCTGTCTATTTGTCTGTCTGTCTATTTGTCTGTTTGTCTGTCTGTCTATTTGTTTGTTTGTCTGTCTGTCTGTCTGTCTATTTGTCTGTCTGTAAAACGTTTACAAACTTTCAAACTTCAAGGCTTGTTAAACATTTTTCAAGGCTCTGTCATGCCAGCATTTAATAGTTTCATATTGATAAACTGCTTTTCTAATAAAACAATTATATTTTTATGAACTTTGCTTCCCAGAAACTTTGATTGCAGATCATCTGATCAGAATTTAGCCACATAGCACTTTATAAAAGTGTGATGATGAATTTGTTCAGATCTTTCTCTGGTCGTCCTTCATTACGACCTCCTGCTCGTTCAAAGTAAAACACTGCACACTCACAGAGAGCAGAGAGCAATGGGACTGTGCTTTGGATCCGAGATAATGTTTCTGTTTGGTTAATTATACGTCCATAGAGCAAATAAAAGTGCAGCAGTAATGGAAAATCATTCGTCTGTATTGTAATGCAGATGCTTAGGGCGGCTCGTCTTTAAACTGAGTTCTGAGGCTCCACAAAAGTGCCAGCGTCCCATCGATCTTACGCAGAGGAAAATAAATAGCGGGGCCGCGGCAACTCTCTATTTTAGTTGTTTTGACAGAGACGACATGCAGGAAAACATGTCTTTTTAATGGAATGGGTTTATCTTCCTGTGCATTTGCAGCGCTCTCTGCCTGAGTGCACTCCGACTGTATTGGATTATTGGAGAGGAGAGACGTGTGTGTGTGAGACAGAGAGTTTGTGTGTGAGTGTGTGTGTGTGTGTGTGTGTGTGTGTGTGTGTGAGTGTGTGTGTGTGAGAGTGAGTGTGTATGTGTGAGTGTGTGTTAGTGTGTGTGTGTGAGTGTATGTAAGAGAGAGTTTGTGTGTGTAAGTGTGAGTGTGTGTGTGTGTGTGTGTGTGAGTGTGTGTGAGTATATGTGTGAGAGAGAGCAAGAGTGAGTGTATGTGTGTGTGTGTGAGAGAGAGTGCGTGTGTGTGTATGAGAGCGTGTGTGTATGTGTGTGAGAGAGTTTGTGTCTGAAAGAGTGTGTGTGTGTGAGAGTGTTTGTGTCTGAAAGAGTGTGTGTGTGTGAGAGTGTTTGTGTGTGTGTGTGCGTGCGTGTGTCTGTGTGTGAGTCTCTGTGTGTGTGTGTGTGTGTGTGAGAGAGTCTCTGTGTGTGTGTGTGTGAGAGTCTCTGTGAGTGAGTGTGAGTGTGTGTGAGTGTCAGTGAGTGAGTGTGTGAGAGAGCGTGTGAGTGTGTCTGTGAGTGAGTGAGTGTGTGTGTGTGTGCGTGTGAGAGTGTGTGTATGTGTGAGTGTGTGTATGTGTGAGTGTGTATGCGTGTGTGTGTGTGTGAGTTTCAGTGAGTGAGTGTGTCTGTGAGTGAGTGTGTGTGTATGTGTGTGTGTGTGTGTGTGTATGCGCGTGTCTGTGTGTGCGTGCGTGTGTGCGTGTGTGTGTGCGTGTGTGTGTGTGTGTGTGCATGCCTGTGTCTGTGTGTGTGCGTGCGTATATGTGTGTGTGAGGTATGTCTCTCTGCTCTGAATATTAGCCTCAGTAATGGCAGGTATTATTTCTGTCTGCTGCTGTATTCTGTATTCCCGCCCGTCTCTCTTCACTAGAGATGCTGCTAATTGATAAGCAGGATAAACACATTTACAATTCCGATGGCAAAAGGCCAGTGTCTCATTTCCATAAAAGTGCAAGAGAAGAAAACATCTGGAGCTACTGCAGATGCTGTGACAAGCTTCATGACAATGAAATCTGAAGGAATATTATCTAATATTAATGCAAACTATCTGTTGACCTCACACCTGTACGGTTTGGGTCAGCGGTCAGTGACGCCAGGGATTTGATGGTGTGTGAAATGAAAATCATCATAGAACTTTTTTAATATATTCCAGCAGACTTCATCTGTCAGTCATCGTTAGAATACACACCAAGGTTAAAACTATTGTGAACAATCCATTTGTTTTGTTTTATTGTTCACAGCAATGCAATCTGGGATTACTTTTCGAAACAATACACAACAAATAAGGTGAAACTCTGGTAGTCTGCGCCGCACACGTCCAGCATGTTGGCTGTTTAGGCCGCATTAGTGTGTGTGTATGATGTGTGTTGTTCTTCTGACGGTTTACTGCAGAGGAATGTTCGAATGTGACACGGCCCACACGGTTTCCAAGGATACAGTTTTCGAGAAGAGAGCCGATAACAAACCTCCATCTGTTCTGCTGTATTCATCACACATGCCCACGACCCATTTCCCCCAAAACTTCATCTGCCAACTCGCAGTTCATTAGTGAATACTGCAAGCATCAGTTAAAACTTCTCTACACACTACACTGTGCTGCATCATTAATCATTGTCTCTTCCAGAGCGCTCGGCTTCTGCCTGCCAGAGATCATCACAAACCCACTGGACGGTTTTACCGCTACGATCCTCATTATTCAGGGGCTGGAAACCAGAATGCCACAGCCAAACGGTTTCCTTAAACCGGTCCTGTACGGAGTTCTGCCACAGGCCTGCTAATGGATCATCTTAGAGGAACTGCAGGCGCAGCGTTTACACACATACTAGCAACATCTCCACGGCCTTTGTTTTTTATTTCGTCACAAATTGTAACCATATTATTGTACAGTTCTTTATATAAAGTTTTAAATATTAGTACGTCCAATTTTTTTTGCATACATACAGTATGTTCAAGTAAAGCGATTTATACTATATAGCAAATCTCAACTGTCACTTTTTTTTATTTCATTGCAAATTGTAACTATTTTATCGTACAGTTCTTTAAAGTTCGATATAAATTTGTCTAAATGTATCCGTATACAGTACATACAGTATGTTCACGTAAAGCGATATATACTATATAGCAAATCACATCTGTGGATTTTTTTATTTCATCACAGAGTTGTCCCGTAGCCACTCCTTTGTTATCTTGGCTGTGTGCTTAGGGTCGTTGTCCTGTTGGAAGATGAACCTTCGCCCCAGTCTGAGGTCCAGAGCGCTCTGGAGCAGGTTTTCATCAAGGATGTCTCTGTACATTGCTGCATTCATCTTTCCCTCGATCCTGACTAGTCTCCCAGTTCCTGCCGCTGAAAAATATCCCCACAGCATGATGCTGCCACCACCATGCTTCACTGTAGGGATGGTATTGGCCAGGTGATGAGCGGTGCCTGGTTTCCTCCAGACATGATGCTTGCCATTCAGGCCAAAGAGTTCAACCTTTGTTTCATCAGACCAGAGAATTTTGTTTCTCATGGTCTGAGAGTCCTTCAGGTGCCTTTTGGCAAACTCCAGGCGGGGTATCATGTGCCATCTGGCCACTCTAACATATAGGCCTGATTGGTGGAGTGCTGCAGAGATGGTTGTTCTTCTGGAATGTTCTCCTCTCTCCACAGAGAAACGCTGGAGCTCTGTCAGAGTGACCATCGGGTTCTTTGTCACCTCCCTGACTAAGGCCCTTCTCCCCCGATCGCTCAGTTTGGCCGGGCGGCCAGCTCTAGGAAGAGTCCTGGTGGTTCCAAACTTCTTCCATTTACGGATGATGGAGGCCACTGTGCTCATTGGGACCTTCAATGCTGCAGAAATGTTTCTGTACCCTTCCCCAGATCTGTGCCTCGATACAATCCTGTCTCAGAGGTCTACAGACAATTCCTTGAACTTCGTGGCTTGGTTTGTGCTCTGACATGCACTGTTAACTGTGGGACCTTATATAGACAGGTGTGTGCCTTTCCAAATCACGTCCAATCAACTGAATTTACCACAGGTGGACTCCAATCAAGTTGTAGAAAGATCTCAAGGATGATCAGTGGAAACAGGAGCACCTGAGCTCAGTTTTGAGTGTCATGGCAAAGGCTGTGAATACTTATGTACATGTGAAATTTAATAAATTTGCAAAGATTTCAAACAAACTTCTTTCACGTTGTCATTATGGGGTATTGTTTTTAGAATTGAGGGAAAAAAATAATGAATTTAATCCATTTTGGAATAAGGCTGTAACATAACAAAATGTGGAAAAAGTGAAGCGCTGTGAATACTTTCCGGATGCACTGTAATAAATCTCGATTGCGTGATTGCTTGTATCATTGCAAAATGTAAACTATATTATTGCACAGATCTATATATAAATTAAAACTTTACCCATATACATACAGTATACTTGCGTATGGCTACATATAATGTAAAGCAAATCTCAACTGCTTGATTGCTTGGATGTCGCAGAATGTACAGTAACTATTATCACAAAACTCTAATCTGATATATGCAATTATAAGGCAAAAAGATATTAATATATTATAAACATTAACATCATGATTTCCTTGCTCATATTAGCTTGTACTTCACCAGTCTGCTTCTGTCTTTATTGATTCGCTCCCACCCGGTCTCTTTTGAGAGTTGATAAATCATATATGCTGGCGGTTTTACAAGAGCGAGGAATGAGGATTTTTTTTTTAATTTTATCTTATTTATTTTATTTCATTTTATTTTTTTATTATTTTTTATTTTATTATTTATTTATTTTTATTTTTTTATTTTAAAAGTGTAAAATGCTGGGAAACCAGACAGATGCTTTGAGGAATCGTTCATATCATTTTTTATTTATTTTTATTTAATTTTATTTATTATTTAATTTAATTTATTTTATTCTTTTTATTTTATTTTATTATTTTATTTTATTTATTCTTTTATTTTATTGGCTTATAAAAGTGTAAAATGCTGGGAAACCAGACAGATGCTTTGAGGAATCGTTTATATTGTTTTATTTTATTTTATTTTATTTTATTTCATTTTATTTTATTGGCTTATAAAAGTGTAAAATGCTGGGAAACCAGACAGACGCTTTGAGGAATCGTTTATATCTGAAGCTCAAACGCTGCAGGATGATTTATATGCTGAATGTATTCCTTAGGGTTTGGTGTTCATTGAAATTACACTAACTATGAGCTCTAGTACTGATAATGATGGACTTGTATTGAGATTACGATCCGTTTTCAGTTGATTTGACTGTGTTTCTCTGGTGTTGTGTTTGTGTTGAAGCACAATCTGTTTCTCGTCTCAGTCCAGACCTGGAGTCACTGTGGAGCTGCTGGGGTGACAGGTTGTTTCTTCAAGCTCAAATAAACATCAGAAGCAAAGCAGAAAATCTGCTCATATGTTTCTATCAGAAGTTTGTTTTCAGTTGGCAGTGTCAGCTGTCACCTTTTTAGGTGTATTTTTGGGTGTTTTATTTTACTTTGTTATTTTGGAGGCTTAAAAAGTGTGAAAGTGTGGCTCAGTTTTTTTTGCGTATTTTGTATGGGTGTTCTTTTTATTTTATTTTGGAAGCTTATAAAACTGTGACATTTCAGTTTATTAGCATATTTAATTGTTATTTATTTATTTATTTTTATTTTATTTTATTAAAATAATAAAATAAAAAATTGTATTTTATTTTTTACTTTATTCTATTTTTATTTTTTTATTTTTTTTTATAGTCCTTGTTGTCATGATGTCACTCCTGCACCTCTGGAGTCACATGACATTTACAGCTCAGGTGACTCAAAAATAAACCTGTATCTGAAAGTGGACCGAGCGCAGCTGCCATTGAGACGAATGCTAAAGGTGATCTCTCTCCAGACATTATAGACTTCATTTGTGAAAATGTGTGTTTCCGAGCATAAACACTCATGTGTGTAGAGTTGCAGAGCTCCTGTAATTGTCCTGTCGTGTTTCGGCGTTACAGAGGCCGTCATGGTTCAGTCCTTCAGCGTTTCGTCATTATTCTAAAGCTGGTCATTATGCCAACCATCTGCTCCACATTCACAGGCGAGATGCAGCTCTTGTCGTCTTTCTGCTGATGGCGTCTTATCAGTCGGGCCCTGGAGCCCGTCCAGAGAGAGACACTTCAGGATTCAAGGCTCTCAGGAGCTTTGGACAGAAACTCTGCTGGAATCTTACAGCAATGCAGACACCGGTGTTTTTACACCACTGATGAGGAACATAATGCATCGAGTCTGTGTTTGTGTGTGTCAGAGCCTTCAGCTCAGTATTGTTCATTACTTCATATACAGCACGTTCACATTACAGTTCAAATCGGCATTAGGCGGAAGTCACGCAGGTCTTTTCTTCCCTATTGTGCCATATATCCGAGTTAAACGCTTCTCAAACAAGAACAAATGTAGGACATCAGAGAAGAGATGAGCTGTTATTCTGATTCAAGATTACCAGGAACATGAATGTCTGCAGATAAATCATTTATAAAATATGGTCAGTTTTGATTTCATGGTCACTTTAAAGCTGGGTTTCCACGGGTTAAAGTCTTAATTTGACCTTCTACAATTTAAGGCCTTAAAATGTCTTAAATTGGAGCAGAAAGTCTTAAAGGGGGGTCTAATGCTATTTCATGCATTCTGACTTATTTACACTGTCAAAGAGTTGATTCTCATGCTAAACATGGACAAAAAAAACGAGTTTTGGATGTATGACGGAGTATTTCTATGCCACTCCTTCAGGATTTGAACAAGTTTCGGAAAGTTTTTTTTAGAGTATGGCCCTGTATGACGTCATAAAGGGTGGGATTCCTTGTATGGGCACTTCTCCCGGATGAGCACACACACACACACACACACACCACCCAGAGCAAGAGCAAGAGCGCGTCCATCAACGAGCTTCGTTCGGGTTACGGGAGCCGTCGGCGGCGCTGGCGTTGTGTGTTTAGACACGAGATCAACAATGTCACTAAAGAAGTGTGTTTCTGGTGTGAGGGAAAGATCACCTTGTTCAGCTTCACAAATAACCCAGCGTTAAGGGAACAGTGGATGCAGTTTGTGTTTCCGGAGTTCTGCAAGTGTGTGTGTTTGCTCCCGGTCATGAGTGGAAACCACAGGCGGTGAGTGAAACTGCATCAAATGTGTGTGTTTTGTTGGTAATCGGCGCGTAAGTGCATATAATGTGAACAACACCAACGTATAGAGAATCGAACGTTATCCAGGGATAATGCCATGATGTGTGTGTGTGCGTGTCTCTTTAGCTCCGCCCACTGCACGCCTCCACGGACTCGGCTGTTTTCTGAAAGAATCGGTACAGTGTATCTGTCTTTTATAAATATGATAAAACTAAAGACTCTTGGGAGATATGAAGGATCAACACTACTCTATAGATACTCAAGATTAACATGAGACTGACAGAAACTGTGTGTGTTATGAACCCTTTAAAGGGATAGTTCACCATCAGAATTTGATCTGGTTCTGTTCTCACATTTACAGGATTGTAGTTTTATTTACCGAACATCTCGCTGTTAAAACTTTGCACCATATATAACATACTGTATCAGCTATTACATGCACATACTTCTGTGATTATTATAGTAATGATTGTTTCTTCTTTCTCTCGTATGATCAGGGTATCAAGGTATAACACCTTAAAAAAGAGTCAGGCTGATTGATTAATTAGTCAAGAAAGAGATACAAATCACCACTTTATGTGTCATTGGAAAGTGCGGTTCAGGTCAAGTGCATTGCATTGTGGGAAACAGCTTTTCTATTATTACCGTGCAGTTTGTTTTCAGATGAGTTGGGTTTGGTGTGCGCAGCGTCAGTGACGAGTGAAGCTCTTAATTTCAGACTGAAGCTGTTCTCAGACTTTGGCGTTCTTGTTTCTGTGTCTTTCTCAGCCGTATCCCCCCGTGTGCCGGGGTCGGGCCTGATCCGCTCGCTCTGTCGCTCAGTGTCGGCTGTGACGCCGCTCCTTCCCACAGCCTGGAGCTGATGCCGTACGTTTCCTCCGCCGCACAATCGATAGTCACCCTCTGGGCCTCGGAGAGGAAGATCAAAGATCCCACTCATCGTTTCTGACAAAGTCTCTCTCTCTCGCTCTAAATCCTGCGTGTTTTGTTGAACTTTTGAAGCGCTCCACATTCTGCACTGCAAAGCCTCCTGTTTACCCCCGAAATGGAACTTGAACTAATCAGAAATGTCAGAGCGGAGACGTAAAACATCATTATCTGGCCTCTTTTAAACACGTTTTCCTTTCAAGCACGAGCCTCTAAATGTGTGTGTGTGTAAAATTGGAAAAACAACAAACATTAAATTAAAGCATCTTAAAGTCTCCAACATATAACACAGATTCTGCCTCATGTCAACACCTGTATGATTTTCTGTCTTCCATAGTCAGAATTGCTAGATATAGTACACTCAAAAACACGAAGAAAAATGTCAAGGATAAAAAGTTGCAGTTACCTTTTTGAATTTTTTTATTCCGAGGCTGTTTTGAGATGTAAACCTAGAATCATGAGAACAAAAGTCCAAATTTTGAGATATAAAAAAGTCTTTAAAAAAATTATTCTGTGGTGGAAACAAAAAGACTTTTACAAGATTTTATTATCATTGAGATACTATTATATTTGTATTCATATTTTGAATTATTTTTTATTTTCTGTTTTCATTTTAATTTTACTTCAAGTTTAATCATTTTGTTTTGTGTTTTTGTCATTTTTATACTTTTTTTTAAATGTCTATATCATTTTTATTAATTTTTATTTCAGTTTTAGTTATTTTAGTACATCAGGTTAAACTAAAGGAAAATGAGAATGTTGCCATGGCAAATAATAATAAGTTTTTTATATTTTATTTCAGTTAATATTTATTTTGTTTTCATTTTTTTTTTTGTATGGTTTTAGTTTTGGTTTTAGTCTCGGTTAACTTTAATAACCCTGCTCAGAGTCCAGAATTATGAGATTTAAACTCAAAATTGGAAAACCAGCAAACATTAAAGCAACTTAAATTCTCCAACAAACCATCTGTTCAAACCGTCTGTCACAAAATATTCTGCCTCATGTCAACACCTGTATGGCAGATATAAGATGCTCTTTTCCTTGCAACATAAATGGCATCATAGTCATCCATACGACTCATGCATCATTTCAGACTGAAAGAGATATTAAAATCTTCCTTCTGCTGAAGTTCTCAGATCATCTCATCGATCTGTGGAACCATTTGACATCAAACCTGAATATGCACTGTAAACTTAGGGCGTTTTCAGTCCGCACAAAAGTTCATGTTTTGATACATTTTATACACTCACCTAAAGGATTATTAGGAACACCTGTTCAATTTCTCATTAATGCAATTATCTAATCAACCAATCACATGGCAGTTGCTTCAATGCATTTAGGGGTGTGGTCCTGGTCAAGACAATCTCCTGAACTCCAAACTGAATGTCAGAATGGGAAAGAAAGGCGATTTAAGCAATTTTGAGCATGGCATGGTTGTTGGTGCCAGACGGGCCGGTCTTTTATTTCACAATCTGCTCAGTTACTGGGATTTTCACGCACAACCATTTCTAGAGTTTACAAAGAATGGTGTGAAAAGGGAAAACATCCAGTATGCGGCAGTCCTGTGGGCGAAAATGCCTTGTTGATGCTAGAGGTCAGAGGAGAATGGGCCGACTGATTCAAGCTGATAGAAGAGCAACTTTGACTGAAATAACCACTCGTTACAACCGAGGTATGCAGCAAAGCATTTGTGAAGCCACAACACGCACAACCTTGAGGCGGATGGGCTACAACAGCAGAAGACCCCACCGGGTACCACTCATCTCCACTACAAATAGGAAAAAGAGGCTACAATTTGCACAAGCTCACCAGAATTGGACAGTTGAAGACTGGAAAAATGTTGCCTGGTCTGATGAGTCTCGATTTCTGTTGAGACATTCAGATGGTAGAGTCAGAATTTGGCGTAAACAGAATGAGAACATGGATCCATCATGCCTTGTTACCACTGTGCAGGCTGGTGGTGGTGGTGTAATGGTGTGGGGGATGTTTTCTTGGCACACTTTAGGCCCCTTAGTGCCAATTGGGCATCGTTTAAATGCCACGGCCTACCTGAGCATTGTTTCTGACCATGTCCATCCCTTTATGACCACCATGTACCCATCCTCTGATGGCTACTTCCAGCAGGATAATGCACCATGTCACAAAGCTCGAATCATTTCAAATTGGTTTCTTGAACATGACAATGAGTTCACTGTACTAAAATGGCCCCCAAAGTCACCAGATCTCAACCCAATAGAGCATCTTTGGGATGTGGTGGAACGGGAGCTTCGTGCCCTGGATGTGCATCCCACAAATCTCCATCAACTGCAAGATGCTATCCTATCAATATGGGCCAACATTTCTAAAGAATGCTTTCAGCACCTTGTTGAATCAATGCCATGTAGAATTAAGGCAGTTCTGAAGGCGAAAGGGGGTCAAACACAGTATTAGTATGGTGTTCCTAATAATCCTTTAGGTGAGTGTACATTCGGTTCGTTTTGGTTTGGTTTCACATTGCAATTACGCGAGCGCACTAAAGACCTGTACATGACATACTTGCGTCCTGTCGTCATCATCTATGTGGGCTGCATCTTGACATTGATTGGTTTGTAAACGGACGTGCGTCTGATGTCAGTGTGTTGTCAATTCGGTGGGTAACTTTGACAAGGATGAATGAACAGACGCATATCGTTGCCACTATACTGTTATTATTATGGCATTACTGCCTGCAGCACCAACTATACTCGAGGCTAGTTCAAATTCGGCAAATGAACGTCCTCCTTGTGCGACCATAACAGAATGCTATCCAGGTCGTCATAAAAAGGACATCTGTCCTTCGCATTTGTCGATGTACCACTTTTTCTCATGGCATCGCGCACCTTTGTATATTGCTGCCGCAGTTTCTTTATCTTCAGGTGGCATTGCTCCCCCTCTCTCTCTCATCCTCTCCGATAATACTTGGAAAGTGTCTGCACTTTTGTGCTTTTTTTCCAGTTATGTCGTCAGACCATATTTCAATTAAAAACCTTGTCTCCTCCTCTCCCCATGTGCTACCACGGCTCATTTTTCCTGCTATCTTCTGTCTTCTTCTCTGTCTTCAGTTGTTTAGGCTACGCGGGAACCACCGGAACTTCCTGTAAATGGTCTGAATGTCTGAACCATGCAGAAAATGCTTTCACACTAGAAACGAACCAAACCTTTGTTCAGTTTGATCCGGAGCGAGACTACCTCTTTTCGTATGACCAGATTTCATCTGTTTGGTCCGGACCGTGGTCCGGGGGAGGTTTCACACCTGTAATTTTGATTCGGATCAAACTGAAAAGTCAGAAAATCCGGATCAAACAAGGTGTGAAAGGGCCCTTAGTTTACTGCGTTTGTCCAGTGGATTTGAACTGACAAAATTAAAAAATGTCATATGAACTATTTTAAGTGTGTTTTGTTTGACTGCAATATTATCTGTTGTGAAGCTCATTGTTTATGTTCTCCTGCCATATTCATCTATGCATACTGCGTCTGAAGCGTCTTCTGTGTTAATGCCAGTGATCTCCGTCAGTAAAAGCTGCTGATCATAGAGGCTTGTTTCTCTCGTGAGGCTGCCCTGCTCTTTAGCTCGACGTGATGAAAGGCTGTCCGTGCACTTTAATGGAGGGATATTACCACACTTCCCCGAGAACGAGGGAAATGATCCTCGGAAAGGTGTGCTTCATAAATTAGCTCTGAAGATGCTTGTGCGTTGAGTCTAATGAACAGCCCTGAACTCTGTGTGTGCACGTACAGTAACACAGCTCTCACCATCTAATTATGGGCTGTCTGAGCTGAGATTGTTATACTGCAACCAATTTCTGAAGCATTACCAATTAAGAGTTTAATGTCTCTATAAATACTCAACAGCCTATTTGTGTGGAAAGAGGGCTGAATATGGAGCATGATATGGAAGCTTATTTGTGCCACCGGTAATTGCAACTTTTTATCTCACAATTCAGACTTTTTTCCTCATAATTCTCAGAATTGAGAGGTATAAACTCAGAATTGCATACACTATATATACTCGCAATTCTGCGAAGAAAGATAAAAAGAGATAAAAAGTCGCATTTACCTTCTTTATATTTTGTGACAGAAACAAACAAAAATTCCAATATGTAAACTCAGAATTTCAAGATGTAAACTCAGAATTCCAAGATGATAACTCAGAATTGCGATATGTAAACTCAGAATTGTGAGATGTAAACTCAGAATTCGAAGATGTAAACTCAGAATTGCGAGATGTAAACTCAGAATTCCAAGATGTAAACTCAGAATTCGAAGATGTAAACTCAGAATTCCGAGATGTAAACTCAGAATTCGAAGATGTAAACTCAGAATTGCGATATGTAAACTCAGAATTGCGATATGTAAACTCAGAATTCCAAGATGTAAACTCAGAATTGCGAGATGTAAACTCAGAATTCGAAGATGTAAACTCAGAATTGCGATATGTAAACTCAGAATTCCAAGATGTAAACTCAGAATTCCGAGATGTAAACTCAGAATTGCGATATGTAAACTCAGAATTCCAAGATGTAAACTCAGAATTGCGAGATGTAAACTCAGAATTCGAAGATGTAAACTCAGAATTGTGAGATGTAAACTCAGAATTCCAAGATGTAAACTCAGAATTCCGAGATGTAAACTCAGAATTCCAAGATGTAAACTCAGAATTCCAAGATGATAACTCAGAATTGCGATATGTAAACTCAGAATTGTGAGATGTAAACTCAGAATTCCGAGATGTAAACTCAGAATTCGAAGATGTAAACTCAGAATTGCGATATGTAAACTCAGAATTGCGATATGTAAACTCAGAATTCCAAGATGTAAACTCAGAATTCGAAGATGTAAACTCAGAATTCCGAGATGTAAACTCAGAATTCGAAGATGTAAACTCAGAATTGCGATATGTAAACTCAGAATTGCGATATGTAAACTCAGAATTCCAAGATGTAAACTCAGAATTCGAAGATGTAAACTCAGAATTCCGAGATGTAAACTCAGAATTCGAAGATGTAAACTCAGAATTGCGATATGTAAACTCAGAATTGCGATATGTAAACTCAGAATTCCAAGATGTAAACTCAGAATTGCGAGATGTAAACTCAGAATTCGAAGATGTAAACTCAGAATTGTGAGATGTAAACTCAGAATTCCGATATGTAAACTCAGAATTCCAAGATGTAAACTCAGAATTCCGAGATGTAAACTCAGAATTCCAAGATGTAAACTCAGAATTCCGAGATGTAAACTCAGAATTGTGAGATGTAAACTCAGAATTCCAAGATGTAAACTCAGAATTCCGAGATGTAAACTCAGAATTCCAAGATGTAAACTCAGAATTGTGATATATAAACTGAATTGTGAGATAAAAAGTCGTAAATACTTTTTAATGTTTTATTCTGTGGTGGAAACAAGCTTCTGTAGTATGAAGCTGCAGCGTATGGCTTGTCAAAGTGTGTTTCGGCGGGTGTCTGAACCTGTTGATGGCTGACACTGGTGCTCTTGTATCCCAGCATGCTCTTTATTAGCTCACTTAGGGTGTGGGATATGAGGCATTATTTCCTCCGCAGAGATCGGCCTTTCTGATTAAATGAAATGGTGAATTATAGATGAGAAGCGGCCGGGTTCAGCCTGCGTGCTTTGTAATGATCTTTTGGTCGGAGCATCTTATAACGCGCTTGCCCTTCGTTTGTGTCCGTGTAAGGAGTGATAAAAGATACATCAGCAATGCATGATGGGCTTGACAGCCGTATTTTTGTTTGCTGTGAAATAAAAACAGCGTGTCTATCGATTCAGCGCTGGAGAAACAGAATCTCTATAAACTTCATCTGTGAAGGGCACCAGCTGTCTGTCTGCATCCATTATTCATGGATCTGGACATTTTAGATCTTGCTGATATTTAGTATCGAATGATTGGACGCTTTATTGCGCCGAGTGCTGGCGGGAGCAACATAAACTTATCTATTCTGAATATGCATCAGGTTTTTCTATAAATGCTCCTCATATACGAGTAGTTTGAGCTTGTGTCTGTGTCAGGCCTCCAGGGGGCAGTCCAGCTGTTCATGCATTTAAACACACACCAAACATCATGATCTGAGGTCATGTGACTTCATCTCAACTCGTGTCCGGGTCACTGCAAAACACTGAAAGAAATAAGAACTTGTATATTGTTGGATAAAATGAAATGTATTTTGCATTGTGACATTATTTTCATTTGTTTTTTAGGACCTCGCAGCTGTTTGTAATTGAAGGCCTGTGGAAGAGAGCAGGACGAGAGCACTGGCCATGATGAAAAGAGCGGGTTACAGCGCCGGAAAAGCCTGCTGGGTAACAGTGACATGTCGCCGTGGCACATCTGCAACAGGTTGGACAAAAAGCAGCAGAAGCAAAGAATGATTGTGTGTAACTCTGAATGATTGCACATGTGAGCGTTTCATCAGACTGAGGGTGCTTTTTCAGAGAATGAGTCTGGACGCATGAAACCATTTCATCAGGTAAGAACTGTCAGACAGGCACCACATTTACTGGGGTTTGAAAAGAGAGGAAATGATTTCAGAATGATTTGTTTTTTAGTGGTGTCAAGCGACATGATTACTGTTGTTCAGACCACTAAATATTAAACCTTACCTTTCATGAAACTTTATCATTCATATCCCACAGAAGGGACCCGAGTCATACAGACCAGAATATCACAGAGACCACCTAGAAACCACCTAGCAACCACACAAAATACCCATAGCAACGCCCTGGCAACCGCCTACAAAACTCTGTGATGGTGAGTTAACAAAGCCCACTCGTTTTCTACATAAAATGTAAAACTCTAGGTTTTAATTAATTAATTTATCTATCTTTTTATTCATTTATTAATTAATTATTTAATTATTTGTTTGTTTTTTATTTCTCTTTATTTATTTCTCATTTATTTATTTGTTTGTCTTTATTTACATATTTTTTATTTCTCTTTTTTCCTCATTTATTTATTTATTTCTATTTCATTATTTTCTTAATTATTTCTCCATTTATTTATTCATTGTTCATTTATTTCTCTTTCTTTCTTTATTTGTTTTTATTTCTATTTATTTATTTATTTTTAATTCTCATGTATTTATTTAGTTACTTATGTATTTGTTTTTAAACTTACTTTATTATAAGTATTATAAGTAGACTTATTTTATCACAACTTATTTTATTTGTCCTTATTCATTTCTCTTTTTTATCATTTAATTATTTCTCTATTTATTCATTGTTTATTTGTTTCTTTCTCTTTATTTATTTATTTGTTTTTATTTATTTATTTCTCTTTATTTCTCATTTATTTATTCAGTTATTTATTTGTTTGTCTTTACTTATTTATTTACATATTTCTCTTTTTCCTCATTTATTTATATTTAATTATTCACTTAATTATTTCTACATTTATTTATTCATTGTTTATTTGTTTATTTTTCTTTATTTATATTTTATTTATTTATTTCTCTCTATTTCATATTTATTTACATATTTATTTCTCATTAATAGTGCTGGGCAGACGATTAATCGCATCCAAAATAAAAGTTTGTGTTTACATAATATATGTGTGTGTACTGTGTATAATTATTATGTATATATAAATACACACTCCTTCATGTATATATTTAGGAAATATTTGCATGTAAATACTGTATATATATTTATATAATTTATCCTATATATAAATATAACATATTTGTCTTAAAGCTGCAGTCCGTAGGTTTTGCCTCTTTGTCGCCATCTCTGTTTGAAATTGCAGTTATTTGCGCGTTATCATCTGTGCGTGGGTTGTGTGTCGGCGGCTCCTCAGCACGGATGAATCTAATGTTTTGAGGAGTGTGTGTGGCCGGGTATCACCACACCAGTGCGGATACTGTACTTCTGAATCACAGATTCTACGTCTTTGAGTATAAACCTAAATAAGAATTTTCACCGGAAAATGTCATCTGAACAAGTGAGTAACACGTCTGCCACTTTTGGGAATAAAACATTACAATAAATTGCGCTACCAACGGTGATTAAATCTAACGATTGCTCGTATAACTTCAAACCGTGCAAATTACTATTATTGTTATACTTTGTTCTCAAATTGTTAATGTTAACAACATCAGCATTGCATGACTGCGTGTATTTAGTGTGTATTAGCGTTACCTGTAGATTTTAATTTCCGTACAGTCTAATCTTCTGCTTTTGACTCCGGGTGAATCTCCAGTCGTCACTGATGATGTCATTTGGGCCTTTCTGGATTACAATCCGCCATCAAAATGATACGTTTAATCACTCCAGCTGTGAGAAAAGGCTATCCGCCATATATGCATGCATGTGTATTTATATATACATAATAATTATACACAGTACACACACATATATTATGTAAACACAAACTTTTATTTTGGATGCGATTAATCAATTGCCTTGCACTTCTCATTATCCATCCATCCATCCATCGAGCAGTCCATCCGTCCATCCATCCATCCATCCATCCATAGAGCAGTCCATCCATCCATCCATCCATCCATCCATCCATAGAGCAGTCCATCCATCCATCCATCCATAGAGCAGTCCACCCATCCATCCATCCATAGAGCAGTCCATCCATCCATCCATAGAGCAGTCCATCCATCCATCCATAGAGCAGTCCACCCATCCTTCCATCCATAGAGCAGTCCATCCATCCATCCATCCATCCATAGAGCAGTCCACCCATCCATCCATCCATAGAGCAGTCCATCCATCCATCCATCCATCCATAGAGCAGTCCATCCATCCATCCATAGAGCAGTCCATCCATCCATCCATAGAGCAGTCCATCCATCCATCCATAGAGCAGTCCATCCATCCATCCATCCATAGAGCAGTCCATCCATCCATCCATCCATCCATAGAGCAGTCCACCCATCCATCCATCCATAGAGCAGTCCATCCATCCATCCATAGAGCAGTCCATCCATCCATCCATAGAGCAGTCCACCCATCCATCCATAGAGCAGTCCACCCATCCTTCCATCCATAGAGCAGTCCATCCATCCATCCATCCATCCATAGAGCAGTCCACCCATCCATCCATCCATCCATAGAGCAGTCCATCCATCCATCCATCCATCCATAGAGCAGTCCATCCATCCATCCATAGAGCAGTCCATCCATCCATCCATAGAGCAGTCCATCCATCCATCCATAGAGCAGTCCACCCATCCATCCATAGAGCAGTCCACCCATCCTTCCATCCATAGAGCAGTCCATCCATCCATCCATCCATCCATAGAGCAGTCCACCCATCCATCCATCCATCCATAGAGCAGTCCATCCATCCATCCATCCATCCATAGAGCAGTCCATCCATCCATCCATAGAGCAGTCCATCCATCCATCCATAGAGCAGTCCATCCATCCATCCATAGAGCAGTCCATCCATCCATCCATCCATAGAGCAGTCCACCCATCCATCCATCATGAGTTTTGCCTCTCTAATCTCAGTAATGTCTGTCCAGTGTTCTCTACTGTCTGTAGTGTTCAGTGTGTGTATGTATATACAGTAGGCATGCATCCGTATACATTATGTGCATGGTGAGGTTTGTTTAGTCCAAACTCACATCATCTCACGGCCATCTGTTACTGCAGTGCATCTCATCATCGTCAGGCAATCTGGAGCTTTCAAAGAATTTGCCAAGGAGAGTTTCTGATTTTACCAGGGGGCAAACAGTGTAATTGATATCAGCACTGCAATCACTGTGAGAAACATATGTGCATCACACACAGACACACCAGCAGCGTTAATGCATGAAACCTGCGAAACACGCTCTATTGTTTGATATTACACCGCCGTTATTACAGTTGTAGCTCATTTTGACACACTTCCTGCGGTTTCTGTGAATATGAACGCTTTGTAATGTGTAATTCTATATTATTGCCTTTTCTGTGTAGGGTAAACATTATTGTGTGTGTTTCTCATTTGAGCCGGTGCTCTCATTGGCAGAATGTGAATGAATTGAGCTGGTGTTGTAGTTGTTGTCACACTCACTCATTCTGTCTCCAGCAGGTTTCAGAACAAAAAGAAAATGAAAGCAGATGCATAATAGAGGAGTTTGTTGACGCTGAGGAGAGTCGGACATGCCTGGGTTCACTCAAGAAAGCGGAATAGCCGCGTCTGAACCGGCTCGAGACACGGCGGATTTACATTCAGCGTGTAATTGACTCGAGGAGTGTGTGTGAGGGCCGATCCGGCAGCGTTACGCTCCGCTGAGGAGCAACACGTCCTCTGTTTTGCATGCAATAGTTGTAATTGCTGGATCTCCAGGCCCGTTTCATGACTCCTGTACCTGCTCGCGCTCCCTGGCCCTCGTGTTCACCCGGGATTTGAAATTCATGTCCGTCCGAGTCGTCAATCACGCTGACAGCGCGGAGAGGCCTGCAGCTGCAATCGCACGCCACACAGCGATGCTCCGCTAGAAATACTGCTTACATTACAGTTAATTGTTCAAAAGAGCTACGCTAGCGTGGAAGGATTTAATGTTGGAACCAGAAGAATACAGCACTGCAGTTTTATCAGTATAACTGTTCCAAAACCTACTGACCATTTGAAGGCATCATGGATCTTCCAAACGTCAAATGGGATAAACATAAACATTTATGCATTTAATAGATTGCATTCATAATTGCATTATAATTAATCTTCCTTCTACACTGTAAAAAAAAAAAAGTAAGTTACCTGGTTACCTTAAAATTTTGAGGTAATACAATGGAGATTGGTTTAATAAATAGAAATTCAAAATATTATGTTATCTGAACCACATTAATTATTTAAGCTGATTTGACAAAAGATAAAAAGTTGTGATAACAAATCATGAAAATAATATTTGACAGTGTAAGAAATCTTGTCGTGGCCACAATCACATTTCAGAGCAGTATATATATGTGTGTGTGTGTGTGTGTGTGTATTTTTATGCTTTAAGTATTTATTAATTCATTTATTTATTAATTAATTATTTATCTTTATTTGTTTGTTTGATTTTATTTTTTTTATTTATTGATCTTTTTCCTTATTTAGTTATTTATTTATTTGTTTGTCTTTATTTATTTTATTTATTTATCTTTTTCTCATTTATTTATATTTAATTATTCTCTTAATTATTTCTCTATTTATTCATTCATTTTTTTTATTTCTCTTTATTTGTTTGTTTGTTTTATTTCTATTTTTTTCCTCTTTATTTCTCATGTATTCATTTAGTTATTTATTTGTTTTTTTTTAACTTATTTTATTATAACTTATTTTATTAGTTTTGTCCTTATTTATTTATCTTGTTGTGGCTACATTCACATTATATATATTGTGTGTGTGTGTGTGTGAGAATGTTTGAGTGTGTGTGTGTGTATTTTTATGCTTTAAGTATTTATTTATTTATCTTTTTCTCATGTATTTATTTTTGTCTTTATTTATTTTATTTATTTACCTATTTATTTCTCTTTTTCTTATTTATTTATTTATTTATATTTAATTGTTTTCTTAATTATTTCTCTATTTATTTATTATTATTATTTATTTCTCTTTATTTATTTATTTGTTTGTTTGTTTGTTTTATTTCTATTTTTTTCTCTTTATTTTGCATGTATTTATTTAGTTACTTATTTATTTATTTGTTTTTTTTTTAACTTATTTTATTATAACTTATTTTATTTGTTTTGTCCTTATTTATTTCTCTTTTTTCTCATGTATTTATCTTGTTGTGGCTACATTCACATTTTATATATATATGTGTGTGTGTGTGTGTGTGTATTTTTATGCTTTAAGTATTGATTAATTATTTATTTATTTATCTTTATTTGTTTGTTTGATTTTATTTATTTATTTATTTTCTTTATTTACATTTTTTCTATCTTTTTCTCAATTTATTTATATTTAATTATCCTCTTAATTACTGCTGTATTTATTTATTTTTTAATTTATATCTCTTTATTTATTTGTTTGTTTGTTTTTTATTTCCATTTCTATTTTTTCTCTTTTTTCTCATGTATTTATTTAGTTATTTATTTGTTTGTTTTTAACTTATTTTATTTGTTTGTCCTTATTTATTTCTCTTTTTTCTCGTTTATTTATTTATATGTAATTATTCTCTTAATTATTTCTCTATTTATTCATTGTTTATTTGTTTTTATCTCTATGCGTTTTGTC
The DNA here is from genome assembly GCA_039654105.1 of Coreius guichenoti. Taxonomy (NCBI): domain Eukaryota; kingdom Metazoa; phylum Chordata; class Actinopteri; order Cypriniformes; family Gobionidae; genus Coreius; species Coreius guichenoti. Next base: position 34,358,079 of record CM077190.1, on the reverse strand, counting down.
TCTCTAATCTCAGTAATATATATTCAGTGTGTGTATGTATATAGAGTATACAGTATGTGTATTTTTAAGTATTGTAGTCTACGTAAAGCGTTCTGATGTTTCTTTAATGGGGAACTCGGCTAGTCCTTTGATCAAACGTGTTTTCTTTCGGTATTTCCGCTCCCGTTTCCAAAGTGACATCCTCACGCGCTTTCCCTCGGAAACAATTCAATTTTAATGGTGTCAGAGCGGCGGCTCGTCTCCGTGTCTTTCCGGCGGTTGTTTACGGAGGGGTTGTGCGGTATCTGGAGTGACACCGAGTGCTCGCGGTCGCCCGCCGCCCTCCTCACACACTTTGAAGTGCTCCACAAGCCCTCTGATTGTCTCTGCACGCGCTGATATGGAATATGAACGGTGGCAGTCTTTACAGTAAACATCATAATATTCTCTCTGCGCTCCCATGCTGCCAGGAGCTCACAGTTAATGCCGCTCAATAGTTTTCCCATCATCCTCTGCCCTCTGTGTGAGAGCGAAACGCACCACGGTGGGGCTTCAACCTCCAGTCTGGTGTCTGGATACGCTGGTCAGAAAGTGTGAGAGGCTTTTAAAATGGGTGTGATTTTAAGAGCTCCTTGATTGGAAAATAACAATAAGATATAGATGGAGGACTATAATGTATTTGTTTATGCTAAAGGGCTGCTGAATGCTTGATTCTGATTGGTTGGCGAACGTTCTAAGATGTGCAATTATTTTCAGGTAAACGCACGGCTAAGCAGGGTTGGGAAGGTCACTTTTAAAATGTATTTCACTACAGATTGAAAAATACATGCTTTAAAAAGTCATTTGTAATGTATTTCGTTAGATTACACAAGTTTTGTAACTTAATCTAAATACTTTGGAATATTAATAAGGTATGAAACACAATGGGACCACCAAACATATTTCCTCTGCATATTATTTTAAACAACATCAGTTTTTCACAATATTTCTTGAAGCAAAAAATGCAGGCAATCTTAGAAAAAAGAACAAAATATTGATGCTCAAGAAGGAAGCGCATTAAGATCTGGGGTGTGTAAACGTTTGAATCGGATGAACAGGGTCAATTGTGCTTGTTTTGTCTTCTAGGAAACGTAGTTATTCGCTTCTGAAGGGCAGCACTAAATGAAAAATATGATCTTTAATCAAAATAAGAAATTTACACATCCTGTTCAAAAGTGTTCACCCCCTGCTCTTAATGCGTTGAGTTTCATGAACGCTTGTTTCTGCCACTAATATAAAAATAAAAAAGGTAATTGCGACTTTTTATTTCACAATTCAGACTTTTTTTTCTCGCAACTTTATAACTTGCGTGTTATAAACTCACAATTGTGAGATGAAAAGTTGCAATTACCTTTTTTTATTATTAAGTCGCAATTCTGAGAATAAAAGAATAATTGGACATTATAACTCGCATTATAGCTCACAATTCTCAGAAAAAAGTCAGAATTGTGAGATAAAAAGACGCAGTTACCTAAACAAACATGACATGACACATGAGAACAGCCGTGGATCATCAGGGAACGACAGACGGTTCAGATTCAAGGGTTTGTACACTTTTAAATGTGGCAATTTGTATAAATTCAGTCATTTTGTCTTGTGGATTATATGCAAACATCTATTATGTGAAATAGCTTATTCAGGACAGAACTAAATGAAAGTAACATGACATTTTTGTGATCCCAGATCCCTCTTATTTTGTGCATATTCTGCAAGGGTTATGAAACTTATGTTTTTATTAATTGCCTGTTACAGTTTACATTGAATTTTAATGTCATTTCATTTAAAGATTAAAGTAATTCCTTTGGTAATCTAAAATACTTTTCGGATGTAACTGTAATTTGATTACCACCCATTTAAAATGCAACTGTAATGAAATACACTTTGTCAAATTTTGTATTTTAAATACGTAACTAAGTTACATGTATTTCGTTACTCCCCAACCCTGCGGTAAAGTAGTTCCAGCAGTTTTTGACCGCATTACAGTTCCATATCACTCCGCCAAATGATTTCTGTTACATCCTTACAGCGACAACAGCAAAAGAACCAAAACCCACAATGACACTGACCAAGCAAATAAATACAAACAATAGGATAAAAACCACAAATCATTTCCATGTTTTTTGCCACTAAATGACGTTTTATTATGTACGGAAAGCACATACTCTCTGCCGCATACAGTGTGTTGTCAGCGCTGCTCTGATGATTTTATCAGTAAAATAGTTTAGCAACTTAAAAGCTACATGACATTTCTCACTAGCGAGGCAATAACAGCGCTTTTCTTGAAGCAGATAAACTTGCATTTTTGGAATAAGCAACGGAGGCGTGGGATGAAATGCGTAAGAAATTAGTCCTACACACAAGAGCGTTTTAAGGACAAAAACCTGACAAATGTCTTGAAATACAACATCTGAGCAATGTCTTGAGGTGTGGTAACCGTAGTATAAACAGAATAATTGACTCCAGGCTGTTAAATTATTAGAAAATAATGCACACCGCTTTGCGACATCGCCGCATTACCACCTCAGGTGGGCATTATTTTCTATCTAGATGAGTAATGTGAACAAACTTTGATGTTGGCTTGAACAAAGCCTTGTCTGAAAGTTTGAAATAACGCAAAAGCACATTGCTAGCATGAATTGGCATTTTGCTAGCATTAATTAGCATGTTGATAGCATGATTTAACATTTTGCTAACATGATATGACACATTGCTAGCATGGTTTATCATGCTGCTAGCATGATACGCATATTGTTAGCATGATTAGCATTTTGCTAGCATGATTTAACACGTTGCTGACATGTTTTATCATGTTGCAAGCATTATAAGAATGGTAACATGTTTTTTTTGCCTAACATTATTTAACATCTTGCTAGCATGTTTTATCATATTGCTAGCATGTTGCTAACATGATTTAACATGTTGTTAACATGTTATCATGATAAGCATAATGTTAGCATGATTAACATGTTGTTAGCATGTTTGCTAGTATGTTTAGCATTTTGCTATCATGATTAGCATTTTGCTAACATGATTTAACACGTTGTTAGCATGTTTTGTCTTTTTGGTAGCGTTATTTACCACATTGCTAGCATGAAATATCATGTTGCTAACACATTTCTAACATGTGTTTACATTTTGTCGGTGTGATTAACATGTTGCCAGCAGGTTGCTAACATGATTTAACACATTGCTAGCAATTTTGTCATTTTGCTAACACTATTTAACATATTGGTAGCATGAATTATCATGTTGCTAGCATGATTACCATGTTGCTAGCTTGATTTCGAATTTTGCTAGCACGTGTTAAAACATTTTTAGCATGTTTTAACATTTTGTCCGCATGATTAACATGTTGCTAGCCCGTTGCTAGCATATTTTGCTAACATGATTAACATTTTTTACTAACATGTTGATAGCATGATTAGCATTTTGCTAACATGTTGGTAGCATGATTTGCATGTTGCTAACATGTTGTTATCATTATTAGCATTTTGATAACATGTACTTAGCATGATTTAACATGTTGCTAACATGTTTTAACACATTGCTAGCATGAATTCGCACACATTACTAGCATGTTTCTAGCGTGATTAGCACATTGCTAGCATGAATTAGCATGTTGTCCTAGGATAGTTGTCAAGCTTTGCTAGTGATAGACAGCTTAAATCCTCTATAAGTCTTATTGTATAAAAGTTTTAACCCCCTCAATGAAAGTCTATGGGACTTTACGTAGTTTTGATTGTCCATTTAACGTAAATCGTAAATCTGATCAGTTAGAAAAGATATAGCATACCGAGTCAAAACAGTCGGAAGGTCTGAGCTGAGTTTGGTGGTTGTAGCTCTAGGAGGAGATACTGTTTAAAATGTCTCAGAAGAAGAAGAAGCTTAAATAGTAGATCAGTGTATATGTAATAATTCAACGGCCATCCTCAATTATTCCTCACATAAAACACTCTTCTGTCTGTGACCGTGTCGAGAGTTTTGAGAGGCGTTGTGTGCAAAGCTTTCTATAGCGTTCTTCAGCTCGAGAACATCCGGAAAAACACCAGCATGTCTTTGTTGCTCTGAAACGGATCTAAATATGTCTGTGAAAGCTTGTTGACACACTCCCTATTGTTCGCACAAGTGATGCCCTTCGCAAAGACACACTCCAGGTGTTCAAAGATGGAATGAAAATTGAGTGCTTTCAGGCTGATGGGACCATTACACCTTTAACCACAAGAGAAAAATGCTCCGTTCAGCCTTCTAGGATTACCACAAAATTATATGAAATGACTTACAGGGCAAGTCACGGCGGCTCTGTTGACAGAGTGAGGTGGACGTGCAGGTTCAGGCCGGTTTTCTTCTCTAGCTAATGAATCTTAAGAAAATTCCCAGCGAAACGACCATCGTCACTGCTTGAAATGCCGGATAATTACAGTGTTCGGCGGTTGAACTGCAGCTACTGTTCTCCTGCGAGATGATTCATGAGGATCACTGGATTCACACTGCTGACACATGTTTCCCTTTCTCCGGCTTCTGAACCTTCAGCTTCCCCGTAGAGCTCACCTGAGGGTTCATCTGAAACCCCTCCTCTGTTTAAAACCAGACTTTAACCTCAAGCCCTCACACTCGCTTCCCTGGGGACACAAAACCAGCTCTCGCTCCATGTCAATTACACTGATTCCATCTGGAGATTCCAAAGACGGGAGCTCTGGATGTGAACTCACAATGGCTGAATGTACATCAAAGAATCTAATTTCTGCTGGAGTGTGATGAATGCAGTATGAGAGATTAGAACAGCAATATTTAACTAGGCGCAAGTAAAAAATCTCTCCTCTCACATTTTAGTTAGAAAATGTAAAAATGCATTTACAAGGAAAATGTGAGTGGTGCTACCCTGTGCAAAAGCATCAGGGTGTTGCTAAACAGTTGCTTGGGTGTTTTGGGTGGTTACTAGGGCTTTATGGGTGGTTGCTAGGGTGTTTTGGGTGGTTGCCAAGGTATTCTGTTTGGTTGGGTATTCTGTTTGGTTGCTAGGGTATCCCGGTTGGTTGCTAGGGTGTGCTAAGCAAGTGTTCAGTGATCTGGTCTGTAGATGTGGCTCGGGTTCTTTGTTCGGTGTACGTCTGTGCGGTTTTTTCAGCTGTTTTCTGGTCACTTTCCTCAACAACACACGATTTGAGGAATCATTCAAACGCACACACTGAGGTATGTTTTCAAAGAGTGCTTCAGTAAACTCAACTCGATCTAAATTCTCACTCAAATGAAACTCTTTCAGACTCACTCAAATCACGGCATTGCACTTTTCTTAAAGGAGCCGTGACATGAAAAAATCTAATTTGCCTTGATCTTTTGACAAGTTTCAGAGCTTAAAATGTCCTCTTCATTATATACAAAGCATTTATTTAATCAAGCTCCAAAAACAGCGTGTTTCGATACTGGGTGACCTGTGATGTCACACGGACGAATACATTTGCATATGCCCGCCTCCAAAGCAAGACATCAACCAATAGCTTTACATCATTGCACATAGGCACATTCAGTGGATGGTTTATTTTAATGGCGTCCCGGATCGCGTCAGAGGATTATATGTTTGTTCGGAGCATTTTGTTTTGTAAACGAGGCACAGTGTAATGGAGAGTTCACAGAGAAACTTTAGTTGAAAGATGAAGCAGTGGATCTGACAGCAGCTGCATCACAAACCGTGAGTGACTGATTTCATGATGCTTTATCTGTAAATCACGGTTTTATATGTATAATGTTTTTAAAATGTGCATTAGCAAGTGTGCGTTGATACGGTTTCCTATGCAGTAACGTTAGCCAATCATAACAGTGGACGTTTACTGACACGCCTTAAAGGAGCCGCGCCTTAAAAACAGATCATTTCAGACAGAGCCTCAGAATGAGGGTTGAAAATAGTCATTTCTCCGCATATATATACAGTGGTGCTCAAAAGTTTACACACCCCTTGCAGAATCTGTGAAAATGTGAATAATTTTAACAAAATAAGACGGATCATACAAAATGTATTTAGTACTGTCCTGAATAAGATATTTTACATAAAAGATGTTTACACATAGCATTAAAAAATAGCTGAATTTATAAAAACGACCCCGTTCAAAAGTTTACACACCCTTGATTCTTAATCCTGTGTGTCGTTCCCTGATGATCCACGGCTGTGAGTGTGTGTGTGTGTGTGTGTGTGTGTGTGTGAGTGTGTGTGTCGTTCCCTGATGATCCACGGCTGTGAGTGTGTGTGTGTGTGTGTGTGTGTGTGTGTGTGAGTGTGTGTGTCGTTCCCTGATGATCCACGGCTGTGAGTGTGTGTGTGTGTGTGTGTGTGTGTGTGTGTGTGTGTGTGTGTGTGTGTGTGTGAGTGTGTGTGTCGTTCCCTGATGATCCACGGCTGTGAGTGTGTGTGTGTGTGTGAGTGTGTGTGTCGTTCCCTGATGATCCACGGCTGTGAGTGTGTGTGTGTGTGTGAGTGTGTGTGTCGTTCCCTGATGATCCACGGCTGTGTGTGTGTTTGTGATGGTTGTTCTTGAGTCTCTTGTTTGTCCTGATCAGTTAAACTGACCAACGTTCTTCAGAAAAATCCTCCAGGTCCTGCAGATTCTTCAGTTTTCCAGCATTTTTTGCATATTTGAACCCTCTCCAGCAGTGACTGTGTGATTCTGAGATCTGAGGACGATTGAGTGACTCAAACACAACTATTAAAAAAGGCTCAAACATTCACTGACGCTCCAGAAGGAAACACGACGCATTAAGAGCCGGGGGTGAAAACTTTTGAACAGGATCCCTCTTATTTTAAAATTATTCATATTTTCACAGATTCTGCAAAAAAACTTTATTAACATTTATAAGTGAATTTTAAGGGACATATTAAAATTATTTTTAAAAATCCATGTCATGGCCCCTTTACTGTCACCGGCGCTTGGCGCTCTTTTTATTTATTGCCTTTTTTCGTATCACATATTTTAGCAATCATCATGAAGTAGGTATCATCTTACCAACTCAAAATCCATCCTGTGAATTTTAAAATTGGACCTTGCGTTACCATGGAAACGGTGCTTTAATTTCTTTTAGCGGGCTCCTCCCCTAGTGGGCGGTGTCAGGTTTCATATTACAACATGTATTTTAAATATCAAAACCTTTTCTAATCTTGAGAAAACATATTGTCGGAAAGGTCTCAAGGTTCCATATTTGGGACTATTTTGTAATAGAAATGATATTTGGACAGAAATGTGTTAATTTGTTACAGGAGAATGCATAATGGAATGTGTTTGCCACCCGGTTTGCCATTACGCCAAAACAAATTTCACATTTTTGTGATATCAACTTCAAATTTGGAACTTGGTTAGATATATGGCTTTGATTCTATAGTAGTTTTAGAGTAAAAATTATTTTGTAAAATATACATTTTATATAAAATAAAACAAGTTTAGTAGAGTACATAAGATTTACAGTAAATTTAAACTTCCATAACTTTTTCATTCTTTCATTTTTCGAAGTGCTTTCACTTCAGCAATAATCTGTTGAGTGATTGTAATTCAAGAATGCTTGTAGACTAGGGCTGTCACCGTTAACGCGTTAACGCGTTAACGCATGCGATTAATTTAAAGTCCTTAACGTGTTAAAATAATTTAACGCAATTAACGCATATAAATTACAGAAGTATGCGAAGCTGCGTCATTAACATAATTTCCGTCACGCAGTTATGATCTTAGAAATCGGGAGTTTATCACAGTCACACTGAGCATCACATTCATGCACAGACACACTTCAGTACATTCGCGTTGTTTCCACACACACTCAGGATAATGTTTGATTTGTCATGTGTGTGTTGTGTTTAGTAATTGTATGTTTATGCAGTCAAAGCGGTTGATTTAGGAGTTTTTGGCGTCTCCGTGTGGTCCTGTTCGGTATCGCAGCTCGACTCGTCTAAAATGAAAACAGTCTCGTTGTTGTTGCTCTGTACACACACTATACACTGTGAATTCTGTAATGTTTTTTTCATGGGTGCTTAGGTGTGTATACATTTATTATATAATAGAATTATATGGACTCATATATATATTTGTTTATTTGGTGTCCTTTTGGAGTCTCCAATGATCCTTGAAGCTTGCAGAAAATACAGTTTTGTGAGAATCACCCTTCAATCTGATTGTTTACTTTGCTGGATATAGCAAATGATGACAAAATGAGTGTGTTTAATGAGATAAATGGCGTATGCTTAATTTCACGATAAATACGCAATAAAAATTTTACTCGATTGACAGCCCTATTATAGACCTGTGTTTGTTTTAAAGAAGCCATTTGAGTTTGGATTTTCACATCTCTTCTCAAAGGGGTTAAAACCTTTGTGTTCTGTGACTCTTCTGGAGAGTTTTTCACAGGACAGTACTGAAACACTATCAGTTTTTATAGTTCCCCAGCTCTCTATTGTTCTCTCTCTGTTGACTGCAGGAATCAGGAATCTTAAGCCTCATAATGGCAGTGCAGAGGAGGGGCGCTATAATTAACGTTAAGTGAGCAGATGTCGAAAGAAAAGTGTTTTTCACTGTAATAAATGCGGTTTTGAATTTAACACCTCTGGGTAAAGGAACCCTATCTAAATCACCCCGGGGCCCCGGGCTCTTAAAGCGCGCCCTGTAATACTGGAAGTGCAGTAAACCGCCCCTCCAGCCGGGGTTGAAGCCCTTCTGTGTCGCAGGAGATCGAATGTCGGCTCTTAAGTGCAGCAACAATGTCAATGAAACCAATATTTGCATTGTAGCTACATGACGACTTCTGCCGGTTGTCACCCAGAGGTGTGGGACGGCCCGCGTGATCCGCGGGAGTCTTTATTGCATGTTGCAAAAGAGTAACTTGTATAGTATCTATGTATGAGGGCTTTACTTTAAACTACATTGAAACTAGGTCACTGTAGATAGACAGGAATCTTTTGTACAGTTTCTCTGTTTCCATCTGAACAGTAATAATTATGGAGTGAGAACAGCAGGGGTACGAGTGTGTGTGCTGTTTATTGATGGAGTCCACCATCATACACGACTTCAATTGTTTCCATCTGAGTTGTGGATAAAAATCCTGGTGCTGTTAGCGGTTGCATTTAATGATGCATGGCTGAAATAAACATTTTTTCAAAATATAATCACCCCCCCCCCCCTCCCTTCTTCCCCTCGTGCTCAATCACTCAAGTAGCTTTTCATTTCGCAGGCTTAGAGAAGCGCTTTCTTCTGCAGTCAGAGAAAATCATTCAAAAGCTTACAGAGACAGAGAGAAACGACTGCACAGAAGATGCAAACAGAAAATGGGTTTATTTGCTTCATGGTCGAACTGTGCACAAATTAGAGACTTTTTATTTTGTTTTCCATTTCACAAAAATCTAGTTGAGTTGTGAATGTGATTTAGTCTGTGACCATACTGAATGTTTTGCATTAAATAGACCATGTGTGCAAAAAAAATGACAAAAAACCTTTTTATTCAGATGTTTTTGCTTGGATTCATAAATGAAAATGCGACTCAACTAGCGCAGCTTGATTCACCAACAAAGAATTCATATCAGTCGGATCTTTTTTAGTGAATCAAAACATAAAGCCCTATCATACACCCAGCACAATGTGACGCCAGGCACGACACGAGTGTGTTCTGCTAGTTTCAGCCCAACACAGTTCTCATGTTCACGTCCAGCTCCACGTTGTTTAAATATCAAATGCACTGGTGCATCTGTTCACCCATGGGCGTCTGGTCTAAACCAGGTGTGTGTTCAGGAGCATTGTTGGAGCGTTGCTATTGTGAGGAACTGAAAACGACTGCGCCATTGACCAACACAAACCTGCTCTAAAGTCAATAGCACAGTATTTTTTGTGTTATTAAAAGGGTCTGTTAGTAATATGAGCCTATAGGTGGTGCACAACGCGCATACACTCTGATTATTACACACACAGGGATGCAGCAGCACACACACACACACACAGGGACGCAGCAGCACACACACACACACACACACACGCAGCAGCACATACACATGTTTAAATATTAAAAATAAAAGGATTCCTCTCTGGAGAAGCGTTCAGTCTTTCCTCATGTAAATAGCGAATCCGCCATGGTGCGAGCACAACTGGCTTTTAAAGGGAAAGGGAGATGAGACTCTGATTGGTTTATTGCACGTTATGCCCAAAACACACCCATCTGACCAATCAGAGCAGAGCAGACCAATCACAGCAGACTGGGCCATCTGACCAATCAGAGCAGAGTAGACCAATCACAACAGACTGGGCCATCTGACCAATCAGAGCAGAGTAGACCAATCACAAAAGACTGGGCCATCTGACCAATCAGAGCAGAGTAGACCAATCACAGCAGACTGGGCCATCTGACCAATCAGAGCAGAGTAGACCAATCACAACAGACTGGGCCATCTGACCAATCAGAGCAGAGTAGACCAATCACAAAAGACTGGGCCATCTGACCAATCAGAGCAGAGTAGTCCAATCACAACAGACTGAGCCATCTGACCAATCAGAGCAAAGTAGACCAATCACAACAGACTGGGCCATCTGACCAATCAGAGCAGAGTAGTCCAATCACAACAGACTGAGCCATCTGACCAATCAGAGCAGAGTAGACCAATCACAGCAGACTGGGCCATCTGACCAATCAGAGCAGAGTAGACCAATCACAAAAGACTGGGCCATCTGACCAATCAGAGCAGAGTAGACCAATCACAAAAGACTGGGCCATCTGACCAATCAGAGCAGAGTACACCAATCACAACAGACTGGGCCATCTGACCAATCAGAGCAGAGTAGACCAATCACAACAGACTGGGCCATCTGACCAATCAGAGCAGAGTAGCTCACGGAAAGGAGGGATTTAGAGAGACTGATTCATCTGTTCAGTCGTTTGAGAATCATTGAACATTGAGGTGATGTTCAATGTATATTATGAGAAAATGAAACAGTTTTTTGACCTTTGATGCATGTAAACCTTTTGTTGGAGACTCCAAAACAATATCAGGAGCCTTTAAAATCGCATAATAGGGGCATTTTAAGCAGCCCAACATCCGATTTGTGGCTCAACCAATCACGTGAGTTTGGGGCGGGGCTATCTGCTTGACTGACATACCTGGAAGCCTGTTTGAAAACAGTTCTCTTTGCAGTTCAGTTTGGTAATGCAGAGTTTGTAAGGATATGTACCGTAGCCCATAGAGATATTTTAATTTAAAGTCATACAAGTTTATTTATTTCTACAGCGCTTTATGCAATAGAGTGGTGCAGGTATGACATCACTTTGTAGGCCAAAACACAGAAGCGAGTTAGCATTTTAGCACTTCCGGTTCCCTCGTCCCGAAGGGGTTTTGTTTGAATGGCTGAAATAAGGTCAAGCTCAAGACACGTTCACGTTTTATTCTACGACATAAAATACATCAGTCTCACCCCACTCAGGGTTTTTTGAAGCTGTTACGTGTCTTGAAAAAGGCGGTTGCTAACTAGTGGCTAAATGGGACAGTCGAGGAGATTAAACGTCAGTCTGTAACCTCAGTCCACTTTTACAGACTCATTATTGTGCTCTTATAAACTATTCTTGTTGAAGTTTAGTGATGGTGACGTTGAAGTCATGTGACCGTGGTGTAGTCCGTTCATAGCCTACCTTTAGCCTTTTACTTCTGGCGACTGCATTTAGGCTTCAAAATTCATAAAAGTTGTTCATCTGTGGACAAAACGTGTAAGTATCATAAACTTGTGTTGATCACAGAGCTTGTTTTTTGCGATAATCCAAAAGCCTATGGGAAAATCCTACTGGGGTTTTGTCGAGGATAAACAGGAAAATAACAGAATAAATGAAGCAAATGTCCTCAAATATGTGACCCTGGAGCACAACACCAGTCATAATCTCACGGGTATATTTGTGCCAAGAGCCAACAATACATTATAAGGGTCAAAATTATCCATTTTTCTTTTATGCCAAAATCATTAGGATATTAAGATCATGTTCCATGAAGATATTTTGTAAATTTCCTACCGTAAATATATAAAAAATTTATTATTATTAGTAATATGCATTGCTAAGGACTTCATTTGGACAACTTTAACGGAGATTTTCTCAATATTTGGATTTTTTTGCACCCTCAGATTCCAGATTTGCCATATATTGTCCTAACAAACCACACATCAATGGAAAGATTATTTATTCACTTTCAGATGATTTATAAATCTCAATTTCAAAAAATTGACCCTTATGACTGGTTTTGTGGTCCAGGGTCACATATGATCAAATTCAGATTTGTCATTATTCAGTTCAGTTTAATA
>CM077190.1:34203268-34340768 GCA_039654105.1 Coreius guichenoti | reverse complement strand
GAAGCGAGAGATGAAAGGGAAACGGAGGAAGCTCCATTCACACAGGTATACGTGTTGTCTGTCCCTTTTGTGTTCATTTATGAAGTATGTAGCTGTAATGTGATTAATCTGAGTATAGTGCTGAGTCAACTCTGCTTGACACGGCGTGTTTGAATCCATTCGGCACAGAAACTGTCTGGGACTCTCATATAAACAGTGCTGGATAGATTACAGATTGTAGTCTGTTACTGTTACATGATGAAAATTGCTTCTTTAAAGAGCACTTATTATGCTTTTTGTCCATGTTCGTCTTTCTTTAGTGTGTGATGTTGCTGTTTGAGCATGAAAAAGCTCCAGTTCTTCTCTATATCAGTGTGAGTGTTTCTGAACTCCTGAAACTCCTCCATTGCCAAACAAAGCAGAAAAGTTGCGTCTCCCAGCAACACACAGCGGTGTTTCGTTATTGAATGATTCACTGGTTTTTGAATGAATCACCGTGTTTGAATGAATTGGTTGAGTTGATTCAATGATTCTTAAATGTTGAATGAGTGATTCTATGATTTACTTTTTACAACTTGCCACCACCTACCGGCAGTTTTAGTTTCATAATAGTATCATTTCATATTTCTTTATTCAAAATATCCCTCGCACTTTGTAACAAATCCTTCCCTCGCGTGTCAAAATGACCCGAAGCCCCAAAATTATACTTAATTATACTTAAAGCTTATTTTATTGAATTTTGGGCTTTTTTGTTGTTTTTTATTTTATTTACCTTTAAATGACTAGATTTTATCAATAAATAATAAATAAATTGTAATTTAAGCACATTCTTTCAACTTTAATTCAAAATAACTCACAATTTCATGCATAACCCTTTTAAATCAGCTCAGAATATCCTACATTGGGTGTCTTTGCCGACCTCATATATATATAACATATAACATGATATTTCATGCCTCTTATTGCTCTTGTGGTGGAAATTCTCAATTGGAATATCTGACTTCACCACGGACAATTCAAAACAACTCCCAGTTGTTAATATAATACTACAGTATCTCGAGGTAATTCCCCTCCTGAAGTAAGGTGACGGCGTCCCGTCGAGAAGCTACTGTCGCTACCTCAAACACACATGAGCACACAGGTCTTTAGCATCTGTACACTCTCACCGTCCTTCTCAGGTGTGCGCTGGTCTCTGCAGGATCCTTGACTAACGTATCACAGCCTCACCCCGAGAACGGCTCTATAGTCTCCAACACTATCACTGTCTCTGCTGTGATCTTTTGAGCAGAGAATCGTTAGTATTCCTCATCTGCATATATACCTGACACGACTCCAGAGTTGCTCTTTGCTGAAGTGAAGTTTTATTCACGGCCGGGAGATCACTGGTCACAACAACCAAAATGAATCTCCTGAACCGAAAGATGCGTGTACATTTAAACCTTACAGTTGAGTGAAAATCAATGTCACTCAAGTTTCCTTCACTGTGATTTGTTCTGGTGATTGGTTTGTAATGATCTAAGACAACTGTGCGAGATGTTGTACCGAAACAAACATGGATGTCAACAGACAGCCGACACTACTTATCTGCAGTGCAATTTGTGCAGAAAAAAACAAACAAGGAAAAACCCTGCCAACAACACTGGTGTTTTTTTACTTTTATGAAACATTAAACATACCCTGTTTTTATCTTTCAAGTTTTCTTTTTGCCGTTATTGTCTGAGCAGACACATTTCATTATGCATATTCACAAATCAGGAATTAAAAACGAATTGGTTCGTATGAGCAAAAACACTGCGCTGTTTTTCCAGAGTTACCGGTTATAACGAAATAAAATACTGCTTTATTTATTCTGAAACAGAAGTCATTCAAAATGTTATTTTTATACTTTTATTTTCATTTTATCAGTCTACAGTAAGTGTACAAAACCATTGAACTGTCTTAGACTTCGTTTGACAGAAGAGCTGCAGAGATATTCAAAGAACTGTATTTCCTCATCATATTTCCTCAAATACACTCACCTAAAGGATTATTAGGAACACCTGTTCAATTTCTCATTAATGCAATTATCTAATCAACCAATCACATGGCAGTTGCTTCAATGCATTTAGGGGTGTGGTCCTGGTCAAGACAATCTCCTGAACTCCAAACTGAATGTCAGAATGGGAAAGAAAGGTGATTTAAGCAATTTTGAGCGTGGCATGGTTGTTGGTGCCAGACGGGCCGGTCTGAGTATTTCACAATCTGCTCAGTTACTGGGATTTTCACGCACAACCATTTCTAGAGTTTACAAAGAATGGTGTGAAAAGGGAAAAACATCCAGTATGCGGCAGTCCTGTGGGCGAAAATGCCTTGTTGATGCTAGAGGTCAGAGGAGAATGGGCCGACTGATTCAAGCTGATAGAAGAGCAACTTTGACTGAAATAACCACTCGTTACAACCGAGGTATGCAGCAAAGCATTTGTGAAGCCACAACATGCACAACCTTGAGGCGGATGGGCTACAACAGCAGAAGACCCCACCGGGTACCACTCATCTCCACTACAAATAGGAAAAAGAGGCTACAATTTGCACGAGCTCACCAAAATTGGACAGTTGAAGACTGGAAAAATGTTGCCTGGTCTGATGAGTCTCGATTTCTGTTGAGACATTCAGATGGTAGAGTCAGAATTTGGCGTAAACAGAATGAGAACATGGATCCATCATGCCTTGTTACCACTGTGCAGGCTGGTGGTGGTGGTGTAATGGTGTGGGGGATGTTTTCTTGGCACACTTTAGGCCCCTTAGTGCCAATTGGGCATCGTTTAAATGCCACGGCCTACCTGAGCATTGTTTCTGACCATGTCCATCCCTTTATGACCACCATGTACCCATCCTCTGATGGCTACTTCCAGCAGGATAATGCACCATGTCACAAAGCTCGAATCATTTCAAATTGGTTTCTTGAACATGACAATGAGTTCACTGTACTAAAATGGCCCCCACAGTCACCAGATCTCAACCCAATAGAGCATCTTTGGGATGTGGTGGAACGGGAGCTTCGTGCCCTGGATGTGCATCCCACAAATCTCCATCAACTGCAAGATGCTATCCTATCAATATGGGCCAACATTTCTAAAGAATGCTTTCAGCACCTTGTTGAATCAATGCCACGTAGAATTAAGGCAGTTCTGAAGGCGAAAGGGGGTCAAACACAGTATTAGTATGGTGTTCCTAATAATCCTTTAGGTGAGTGTATATTAGATATAATTTACAAATGTCATGTTTGTGATTTTTTTTTTATTCGTTAGACTTTTTAAATCAACATTAGGCTATCAATCATTAACATTAACATTACTATTCTGAAACAAGTGCCGTACATAAGCTTCCATTTTTTTCTGTTTAACTTTGACTCCAATTCGAAGTAAAAGAAAAGGGTGTTTTTACGCTGGGCACGTTTGCTGCAGTCCGTGTCCGATTGCGATAGTTCCCGGTTTCCCCCGCAGCGCTGGTCAACTTGATTCTACTGAGCCCTGAACATCTGACATAATCACAAACACGCATAGCACATGATAGAAGACAGAACGCAGGTCAATATATTGTTTTTTATTATTATTATGAATTTGGTGCTATTATGCGCAGCTGAGTAAATGACATTTGGGTTTACTCTGTGTGTGTCGGATGAAGGCGGCTTTCTGCTGCTTGCAAAGGGACTCTTGAGGAGACAGCGGCAGTCTCGCTCTCGCTCATATCCAAGGTAAATCATCAACACCATCATCCTTTACATGTGTTTTATTGAACTAAATACATTATAATCGGCTCAAACGAAAACTTTTCTGAACAAGAGCGCACCCGAGCCCGTGTTTCTCACACTGTTCACGTGAATCGCAGCACAGTTCGAGTGCAGCCGAACTCAGAGCACCTCCTCCGGGCAGTCTCGGGTCCGGTACCCTGGTGCGCTCCCAGCTTTCACATTACCAATGTTTCATGCGAACCGTGCCCCGTTCTGAACTAAACTGCCAGTGTAAAAACGCCCTTTATTTCTGTTTTTAAAATGAGAGAAATCACTGCTTGTTCTGAATTTTTACAGAATGCAGTTTCACTTTTTTCTGTCTGCAGCACAAAATGAATAGCCTTGCAATGTTAACTTATGAATTAATACAAAAGAAACATCAAAAAGATGTTGAATAACCCTTTTACAACTTCTGAGGCCATAATCTAAAATATTTCTATCACATTCTATATGGAGCAGATGAGGTGTTCCGCTGGGTCCTAAAGTCAGTTTTTCTTCAGAATGCATTCAGATACACATGTAGACGTTATAAAATCATTTTTGGTAAAGCATTTTTAGTGTGAATTTTGAGCATTTTTAGGTTTTTCTCTGTGTACTGAAGCATTCCATTCATTCCTATGGGGGTCAAATTGACCCACGAGGGAAGGATTTGTTACTTTTTTTATTACAACCACATAAACTCCTCGAATCCAGTCAATTTCTTTTTTGTGCATTCGTGGTTCAAGTGCGACAAAAGTCCTAGGGTCTTGGACCACTCCAATGAACTCTCAATTGTTAAAGTTTTTAAAAAAATGAGTTTCGGGTCAAAATGATCCGAGGGGTGGATGAGGGTTAAATAATTCATATGCAGAATAAAGGGGCGGGGCCTGGGTGAGTTAGTTAGTCCTGTGTTGAAACTGGTGGTTATGGTAAGGGGCGGGACATTTCCCTGCTTGACCAATCACAGCACACTGCTCCAGCTGACCAATCAGAGCACAGTGTGCTTTTCAGAAGGAGGGGCTTCATAGAGACAGGAACTAAACAGAGCGTTACTGACAGACTGGGAAGAGAGGAGCCGCAACGATGGAGAATATGAGGAAATAATCAACATTCAAGCAGGAAAACCTGCTCTAGTAGAGCCCAAAACAACAGAATATGGCCTCTTTAAACTTGCTTAAATATTTTAGTTTTGTAAAGAAATCCATACAATCATGTCAGTTTTTATGATCATAAGAGACGTGTGTGTAAACTTTTGACTGGTGGTGAATGTAAAGATCTCTGATTGCAGCCTTTCTGTCATGTCAATTATTTAATTTGGTCTTTTGTTGATTTGATGACACATGACTGTGATGTCCTCACTTCTACAGATCAAATGTGTACAAGTAACAATTAACAAATGAACAATTCGTACATGATTGGTTCATCAGTCGTGGCACAGCTCTCCAAATGAAGCTTTTGTTTGGATCCGCGTCACACTGATGCTGCTGATGCATGAATGTCATTTCTCCTGGCGTTCATGCGTGCATGTCATCAAGATCCCAAAAATATGAAAAAATGACAGTATTCATTATTCCCAATCATGTATGAAAGTCAGTACTATGCCAGTTGCTTTCCAGAGTGTGTAAACGAATATTTCAGAATGTGCACACGGTTCCAAAAATTGCATTTGCACACAGAAATGAAGAAGTAATCACCTTTTATTCAGATCTTTGCCTGATTGCAATCAGCACAGCTTATTCTCCCGCAGAGCAATCTGCCAACCTTAAACAAAGGCCTTCGCTCGCAACCAGCCCACGGCACTCCTGCCCGCGAGAGACCTCACCTCCGCCGTGTGTGTGTGTGTGTGTTCTTTAAGAGCTGGAATATGACTGCAGGGACACTCTAATGACCCACTGAATGAATCTCCATATTGATCGCCTTCTCAAACCCTTTTAAACCATCAATACCTTTTAGAGCGCCACTTAAGGTTAAGGACACGTGTGACCCCTGTGTTTCAAACCAGCCGGACATCTGGCTGGCAGAAGGAGACTTTTGTACAGAAACACTCACAAACACTAGTACACACCTGTAACGTGATTATCTGCTAGTTGTCTTCCTGCAGCTCATGTATTCATGTCAAGTTGAACACACAGGCGTTTTCCAATGGAAATTGTGAAGTCAGCAGTCTTAGGCTGGTTAATGTGACACTTATCGAGATCTGATTCATTTCCTTCATGATGCAACAGAGTAACAGTAATCAGTACTGTAAAACATTTGGATTTGCACTGGCAGAAGGAATGAGTAAGTAAGCAAGGCAAGTAGGTAAATAAATATGTAATAAATTAAATATGTAATACATTAAATAAATAAATATTTAATAAATTAATAAATATTTAGTAAACTAAATAAATATCTAATCAACTCAATAAAAATATTACATAAATATTTACTAAATAAATAAATATTTACTAAATTAAATATCTAATCAATTCAATAAAAATATTTACTAAATAAATAAATATTTACTAAATTAAATATCTAATCAATTCAATAAAAATATTACATAAATAAATAATTACTGAATAAATTAATTAAATACATATTGAATAAATAATAAATATTTACTTAATTAAATAAATATCTAATCAATTAAATCAAATATTGCATAAATATTTACTAAATCAAATAAATAAATATCTAATAAATTAAATAAAAATATGACATAAATATTTACTAAATAAATTAATTAAATATTAAATAAATATTTACTAAACTAAATAAATATCTAATCAATTAAATATAAATATTACATAAATATTTACTAAATTAAATAAATATTTCATAAATTAAATAAATAGATATTTAATAAATTAAGTAAATATCTAATAAATTAAATCAAATAAATTAAAAGGACAGAAAGATCACAAATGAAATCTCAATTGTTTCTCCTACACACTTTTGCTGAAGATGATTCTCCTGTGCACATTCATTTTATAGCTCTGTACTCTTACTGTATATCTGTTAACCCATGTGTGTGTTTTTATTTCTCCTCAGGAATTGTAGGAGTGATACTTCAATAGCCATGTTTCCATCCACATACTTTTGAGCAAATTTGGGGATATTGCATAATAAAGCACATGCACTTAATTGAGGTGGATATTTTTTATCCAATAAGAAAACATGGGCATAAACTACAATAGAAACACAATTACTGAATAAATTCCTGGATGCGCAGTGATTGAATAACCAGTGGACCAATCACATCGCACTTCATCTGAAATATTATTTTAGTCGTTCTGAAATGCCTGTCATCAGAATGATTTGATATAATAACCTTTCAGGAGCGTCTCACACGATTGCGTTCCCAAACACCAGCATCCCAACGCATGACAGCGTTTATTATTGCATTTCATCTGCGCGCACGTAATTTATTATGTAGGAAAAAAGAGCTTTGCACAGTTTCTGATGTTCTCTTGAACACGTGGGGTGGAAACTGGTTTATTCACAAGCTTTTCCTACTTAGTATTTTTGTCTTGTTTCCAGTCCAAATATCTAAAAATTCTTAGCTCAAGATGCTTTTACTAGAGAAGTACAGTGACATTAGATATTTTTCTTGTGCTCTGGGGGAAAATATCTAAATGAAGTGAGTTTTTCAGGGTTCGTACAAGGAAGCACTTGAATTTGACCTGTCCTGGAAAACCCTTGAAAACAGCCATATTTATGAAAAGGTACTTGAATTATTGAAAGACAATATATGTGAAATTAGTGTTTAATTTTATTGATAAAACAATCTTTTCATGCAGAATTAACGCTGCAGCCCGTCTGATATAGATATAGAGCAATTTCGCATGGCTATGAGAGTGATATTATTATTTATATAAATATCCAAGTGTATGATGCAACTTTCATTCTTCAGGTCAATCATATATTCATGAGGGAAAAATCAGTTTGAATAAGGAAAGCGATTAGAGGTCTTCACGGGTTAAAAAATTTGTACCCGAAGAGACCCGTAAATGTGCTACCCGGAACCGACCCGGACCCGTCTATTATTTGAAAGCTGGGTCCATGCAGACACAGACCCGACTGGACCCGATCATATTCCACAGCAAACTGTTATTAACAAGTCAATAAATAAGTCGTGAAAATTTGTCTTACCTACCCAACTTTCTGTCTTGCCTCTAGTTAGCAGTCTTCTCCCTGTACCTGTCTGTGATGCATACAATCCTCCTTGCCAAGAAAGTTCCATCCATGTTTTTCCTCTCTTGCCGAGCTTAATCCACTCATTATTCCAGCTTCAAAAGTCCACTTGCTGTCATGGTGACGGATGACAAATGTATCTCGAGTCAACTCACATAAGATAACTTCAACTGTTTGCCCTTTTGAAATGTAATAACGATCGCTCGTTCAGAGCCATGGCCGCGGACGGTAGCGTTACTTATTTAAAATCCTCTCTGAGCAGAAATATAGATATAACAAGATGGTTAATTCATTATATTATTATGAAGTGCGCGCGCTTGTTAACGCAATTTGAGCATCATAGAAAACATTCATGTGACAGTTCACCTCAGATTTTGTTGCTGATTTGAAATATGATAAATGTGAGTGTGCAAGGCTGCAAGCAGTTTGAGATTTGAAGTTTGTTTGCATTTACTGCTGTACACACAGAAACAGGAAAACTCATGATTACCGTGCGCCTGCGTTAACTTCACACGCTTGTGTTTTTTTCACCTTATTTCCTTAATTCTAATTGTACAAGTTGCACGTTACAAAACACGGACAGCGCTGAATGACTCTGATCACGGCCGGGTGTCCGATCGACTCGGGAATTACACACAACGTTAAACAGATCCGGGAACCGGCTGACCATTTAAAATATAGACCTGAACCCGTACGGGTCGGGCCTCGGGTCCTAAAAGCGATATCTTTGTCATGGTATCCTTTCAGTGGTTGCTGCACACCATTTTGTTTTATTGGTTTATTTTTATCGATCTATTTACCTTTTTTAGAATTTGAAAGATAATAAAGATATTATTTCATAAGTGAGATCTCTGATTGTAGTCCTTGAAAACCAAAAAAGTAGTGCTTGAAAAGTCCTTGAAAGTCCTGGAACTTCATTTTACAGTATCTGTACGAACAGTGGAGTCAGAAAAATAATCTTGTTTGTGTTTGGGACAGAAACGAGATTATTTTTCTGACCCCGTTGGCATAATTTAGCTTGTTTTAAGCAAAAACTCACTTCATTTTGATTTTATTATCCCAAAAACAAGAAAAAGTATCTTATGTCATTGTACTTCTCTAGTAAATGCATCTTGATTTAAGACTTTTTAGATATTTATACTGGAAACAAGATAAAAATGCTAAATAAGAAAATGATTTTTTGCCTCTGTGTTCCTGCCTGTTTTGTGAGTGGGCTGTGATCTTCACTCGGGTTGCATTTTGAAGTTAGCATGACAAATTCAGCGCCGTAGCTCGCATGCTGTCCTTGACACACTTTTGCAAGGTGGACACAGTGACCCCATCAGCTGGTGCCGTCCACCTCCCCAAGGACAGTAAAGCCCAGCGCCCCGATCGCATCCATCTTTGCGGCCCGCCGCTTCACGCGCCCCCTTCAAACGCCTTGGGCTCGACCCCTGATAATTCCCCATCCGCCTTTGATTAATGCCTGTTTACTTCAGCAGGTCAAACCATTTCAGTTTGAGGAGGGGAGGAATTATGTGAAAGAACAGTGTAATTACTCAGGGCTTCAACCTGCCAGCTTCAGGTTAAAGCACAAAGACTCGCCCAAGCATCTCAACTAATAAGAGTATCATTGCTCGGATGTCTGAGCTGGGGTGTTTCTCCTTTAATTCCTTCAGGAGAAGGAAAAACAGACCCTAAGGAGTCACTGGTCAGCTCAGATCATAGATGAGAAGTGTTCATATTGAGACTTTAGATTGCAGACAGTCTGAGCACACTTTGAGGCATTGTTGGGATCTCTGGGGAAACTCTGAGCTGTGCTGTTCTGTCAACTGGTTTTGTCTTATTTCAAATCGGTTTCAGCCCCTGGTTGTGAGATTATTGAGATCTTTTTCTCAGGAGAGACTGTCTGGGACTCATATAAACAGTGCTGGGTAGATTGCAAATTGTAGTCGGTTTCTGATGACGAAAATATTTAATAAATTAAATAAATATGTAATAAATTATATAAATATTTAATACAATAAACAAATAAATATGTAATAAATTAAATAAGTATTTAATAAATTAAATAAATAAATAATAAATATTTAATAAATAAATACCTAAAAATATTATATAAATAAATAAACATTTACTGAAATAAATACATATTAAATAAATAATATATAAATATTTAATAAATGAAATAGATATCTAATTAATTAAATAAATATTTAATTAAATAAATAATTTAACTTAATATTCATTTAATAATTTAATGTATTCAATATTTATTTAATTTATTAGATATCTATTTAATTTATTAAATATTTATGTATTGAATTGTTTAATTTATTATATTTATTAAATGTGTATTTATTCATTTAATTTATTAAATATATATGTATTTAATTTGAATATTTACTAATTATTTATTTAATATTTATTTATTTAATTTATTGGATATTTATTTAATATCTAGTTATTTAATTCATTAAATATTTATATATTATTTATTTAATATTTATTTATTTTATTTATTTAATTTAAGTTGTGTCTCGTACAGTCAGAAAGATGTGTGTGTTGGGCTTTACTGAAGATCTCATGTAAAATCCTGCAAGCGATTGTAAAGGACAGAAAGATCACAAATGAAATCTCAATTGTTTCTCCTACACACCAATGGAAACTTTTGCTGAAGATGATTCTCCTGCGCACATTGAGACACTCTCGGAAACTCTGGAGCTGTGCGTCTCAACCTTTTCTGTCAACTGGTTTTGTCTTGTTTTAAATTGGTTGAGAACCAGTGCTCTCGATGAAACGATGAAACTTCAGCAAAAGTCCCCATTTCGTTTCATTGCTGTCTTGGAGAAACAAGAGAGCTATTAAAGAGGTGTCGTTTCTGTTTCCTGAAGGCTTCTTCCTAACAGTGCGATTTCTTTTGTGTTTTAGGATCTCCAGAGGATTGCCTTTGCTCTGAACGAGAGGTCAGTGCGTTTGGAGGCAGGTGAGCAGAAGTGCATCCATCAGTGTGTGTGTGTGTTTGTGGGTGTTTGTTTGTTTGTCAGGAGGCATTTCGACAGCGTTGAGGGGGAGTGAGCGTTGCACACGGCTTCTGTGCCAGTGTTATCGGTCGTGCACGCATGCATGCAAGTGGGCGTCAGTTATGAAGAAATAAACAAAAAGCTTTCATGTTCTTAAAAAGGTCACAGAGACTCTTTGATATCGACTCTGATATCTTCTTCACAGAGATGATGATGAGGGTCTCTTGTGCTCACGGTCGCCGGAGGTCATCGCTCAAACCCTCCTGGTTCAGACTGCAGGAAATGCTTTTGCCAAACTCTTATTCTCACATGAAAAACCCACTGCTGATCATTATTATGGACATGTGGCGGCTCGGTCCCTTCTGCGTGTGGGAGTGCATGATGGTCTATGAAGCGCAGGATGGGCTCATTAGTCGACGGAGGTAAACACAAGCACAAAGACACTGGCTGAACATAATGATCTGTTTGCTCTTTATCAATCCCATACACACACACACACACACACAAAATGTCCGCCCATCAGTTACTGCTGTTTGCTAACAAACTCCTAACCCTGAGTGCTAAACTCTGGCACGTAACTCGTCTCACACTGTCTGTCGCTGTTCGGGCAGAAATGATTCCTCACATCATGCAGTCAGATGAACACAAATCACCCACAGAAACATGATAAAAACAGACTTATTAATGTTGCATTGCAAATACTCACTCATTCAGAAAATGAATGAATATAAAGGTTAAAACGAGTTCTCACAGACAAAGATACAGTTAAAAAGTGGAAAAATGCTATACCACTGTTCAGAGGTTTGGGTCAGTACATTTCTAAAAAAAGAAATTAATACTTTTATTAATCAAGGACGCATTAAATTGATCAAAAGTGACAGTAAAGACATTTATAATGTTATAAAATATTCTATTTCAGATAAATGCTGTTCTTTAGAACTTTCTATTCATCAAAGAATCCTGAAAAATAAAATGTATCAGTGTTTTAAAAAAATATGAACATTGATAATAATCATAAATGTTTGTTGAGCATCAAATCCTCATATGAGAATGATTTGTGAAGGATCATGTGACACTGAAGACTGGAGTAATGATGATAAATTCAGCTTTGATCACAGGAATAAATTACACTTTACTATATATTCACATAGAGAACAGCTGATTTACACTGGAGTAATATTTCACTGTTTTACTGTATTTATGATCAGATAAACACAGCTTTAGTGAGCAGAAGAGACTTTTAAAAACATTTAAAAATATTACAGAGCCCAAACTTTTGACTTTTTCACTTTCTTCTTTTTCTCTTTCAAAAACTGTAACAGTGTTTCACTGTAAAATAACATCAAATGGCCAGTTAGATCAATTACAGTTTTTCACTATACAGTCAAACCAAAATGTATTCAGGCACCTTTAAACATTTCTCACATTATCACAGTTTATTCGCTATAATGGTAATAAAATATGACCAGAACTCATCTTGATAACTCATCAAATTCATCTTGATAATGTGAGATTATCTTTGATAGAAAGGGATGTAATGGATTACAATCAACCAATCAGCTGTTAGATTTATTAGATAATACCAATTTAGCTCAACCAATGACCAAGCACTGCTTCATTTTGTTCAGTCTGTGGTGTCAAAGGTCACATTAGCAATTAAAGAACAAACACTTCAGCAAAACATGATCAGATCAAAGTGTGGGAATCATTTTGGGCCCAAATCTTTATCAATCATCTTCAGACACTAATGAAGATATTTCTGATGAAATCCGAGAGATCTCTGACCCCTCCATAGACAGCAATGTAATGAACACTTTCAAGCTCCAGAAAGGAAGACATCGCTAAAATAGTCCATGTGACTCCAGTGGTTCAGCCTTAATGTTATGAAGAGATGAGAATACTTTAGTGCACAAAAACAAACACAAATAACGACTTTATTCAACAATATCATCTCATCTGTGTCAGACTCTTACGCTGTTGACGCCATCATCACACGGATGCGTCACGTGATCAGCGTCGGCCAATGGTGAGCCAGCGTAGCTCTGACGTCACTCGGAAGCGCTGGACTGTGTTTACTAGAGAGCCACACTGATAGGACAAAATCAATAAGACAGCACTTTTACCACAAGTTACATCCAGTCATAAATAGCATGTCTGCTTATCAATCTGTCATCCCTGAACACACAATATGCAATGCAGTAAATACAAAGGTAGATAGATAGAGGGTATGCATAATATATTTTTAATGTAAACTTTCTTTTTAACCTTGTTATTTTTTTCTACATTAGATTTATACGCCAAAATGAGTTTTTACGTGCATATGATACGCACTTTATGGCATGTTATATGCACGTAACCCACATCACTAATCCTACCCAATGGGTTGACAATGCGTATCATATGCACGTAAAAAGTCATTGTGGCATATAAATTGCATGATAAATACAATTCATAGATACGCATAATACAGTTATAGATACGCATTTCATGAGAGTGTGTTGATCTATAAGAGCACACTCGGCGTCTAAATTTTTGTAATCTTGTAATGCCGCTGTTTTAGGTATTTTTTAAATATAAATTATTTGTAATAGAGCAGACACTTTGAGTTTTTAATGGGTTATGTTATAGCCCTGCTTGTTTTTAATGTTTTTATGAAATATCTGTATTGCCTGCATGATCATTTCACCGTATTATTTACTGCCATGTGAGCCGCAAATTAAAGCTGGGCGATGAGTAACCCTGTACTACAGCGTAAGAGTCTGACACAGATGAGATGATATTGTTGAATAAAGTCGTTATTTGTGTTTGTTTTTGCGCACTAAAGTATTCTCATCTCTTCATCACATTAAGGTTGAACCACTGGAGTCACATGGACTATTTTAACGATGTCTTTACTTCCTTTCTGGAGCTTGAAAGTGTAAATTGCCGTCTATGGAGGATCAGAGAGCTCTTGGATTTCATCAGAAATATCTTCATTAGTGTCTGAAGATGAACGAAGGTCTGACGGGTTTGACATGAGGGAGAGGAATTAATGACAGAAATTACACTTTTGGGTGAACTCTTTAAACTACTATATAATGTTGAATATGTATAATGTATAATATTGCAATGGGGGAATATTTGTGATACCAAATGTCTAATGTTACCAGTAAAAGTGGCCTACATTATTTTAAATATATCTAGTCAGTGACAGTGCAAGCATATTCGTCTAAAATAATTCTGTATTCTCCGCTGTTTTATTCTGGTGTCATTGTCCTGTGCATTACCAGCACCAAATGTAACACCAAATTAAGCATTTTAATCAGTACGTTTTTAACCTTTTACCTTATGTTTTGGTGTATCGCAATAATATCGTATCGTGATATGTATCGAATTGTGACATGAGGGTATCATTGCACCGCTAATATAAATGCTCATATTGAGGGTGCGAGTCCTGCTGTGTGTCCTTGTGTCTCTGCTGGAGACGTGTCCGCGTCCTCACCGCTCCTCCCACAGGTGTCCGGGGCTCTACAGGTGACCTGGAAACGGCAGACGGGACCAGGATGATTGATGACATCATTTAAAGGGCGGGGGCGCTGCTCCAGTTTTCTGAATGCAGTCGATTTCAATAATCATAAACTTCCAGGCGTGATGATATGCAGCGGCAGAGGAGCGGTTCGCCCCGTTTGAAAAGTGAGTATTGATTATATCCCAAAAAGTGTGAAGGGAATATTGGATTTCATTATGCAGCAGTAAAATAAATAAAAGTATTTGAAAATGATGCCTTTTTCAAAAACAATTCAGCAGAGGATCCCATATGGCACTGAGTCATTTTTGTGAGCTTGACTCATTAAAACACAGTTTTAACATTTTAAAGACAAAATAAAAGGCTGTTCGCAAACCTGTTTAGTGATGTTTTCTATAATATTCAACAGCAGGACTTGATTTCACTCTTCAGGAATGGATTGCATGGTGTAAAGTGTCTAAATGAAGATGTTTGATAAGTAAGAGAGACTCTTGAAGTTTTTATTTGTAATAATGTGCAGTGATGAACTGTTCACAATACACTGCAAAAAAGTATTTATCATCTTGTTTTCCAGTACAAATATCTAAAGATTCTTAAGTCAGGATACGTTTACTTTTAAACGAGTGAAGATATTAAATCTTATTTCCTGAAAAATGTATCAAAATGAAGTGAGTTTGTGCTTAACTAGAACAAATATATGCAAATTTCCAACTTAAAGTGTGGACTCTTTCGAGCACAGACTGACGTTTGGTCTCTTTTTTGATCAGATTATTGAAGTGAAAACAGTTTAAAATAGTAATAATACCATTTTCAATTTTTATATGAAATATATATTTTACAAAACACTTTTTACTCTAAAACTGTGAGAAAATCAAAGCCATAAATCTAAGTTGTGTTCCAAGTTTGAGGTTGATATCTCAGGAAATGAGCTCTCAGTGAGTTTGTTTGTCTGCAGTAGACGAGATTCGTCTCCCATTCGTTTCCAATGCGCTCATTTTTGACTGTTTTCAGGACCATTTAACCTTTTCCAGTCATGTCTGATTTTTTTGTGTTCACACAGCAAGTGCCAAAACATTTACCAAGTTTCGTACCATTCCGATTAAGTAAGAAATTATTTAAAAAAAAACAAAATGTCAAATTTTAAAGGGATAGGTCACCCAAAAATGAAAATCAGCCCATGATTTACTCTCCCTCAACTCATCCTAGGTGTTTGACATTCTTCTTTCAGACAAATACAATCGGAGTTATATTAAAAAATGTCCTGGCTCTTCCAAGCTTTATAATTGCAGTTGGGCCACGACATGCTTTCTACTCCCAGCCGTGTGTTTCAGCATGAAAATAACCCTAAGTGGAAACAGTCATCGGCTGCAGTGTGTGAGCTGCGGCGCTGTGACCTCTTCACTGGTGTTTTTATGGGTGTGCCGCGGCTTTGATCCACTGCTCAATCACTCAGCAACTGGTTTGTGATATTTTACAGGATACACACATGAGCACACACACACACACACACACACACACACACACACACACACACACACACACACACACACACACACACACACACACACACACACACACACACACACACACACACACACACACACACTCACTCACTTTTACTGTTGCTCTGCTAAATTTATTTTGAATAAGTAATTACTTCACAACCTCTAAAAAGTACATTCTAGTATAGTATGAATGTGTGTGGTATAAATGTAATTCGGATGTACTACCTGCACCATGTTGTCATTGACATCATGTCATCATGTGACCTACGGCGTCAGTTGCATCGCTTCACTGCCGTTTACAATTTCATTCTCCCGTGGCCTCATGGGATAGTAAAGTGTTCATGGTATGCACACTTCAGAAGTAGGTCCCAATTCGCCTACTTATACTACGCCCTAAAAGGATGCACTGTTTTTGTGAAGAAAAAGTACATACTTTCCAGTGTGTAGCAGAAGAGTAGACAAACTACATCATAATTGCACCGCTCTGATGCTTAGGGCCAGATTTACTAACAGCTTTCGCCAGCGCAAAACGCTCTTGTGGCGTTAAAAAACTACTGTCAGGATTTACTAAAGACACGCAGTGAAAAATTAGCGCTGAAAAGGCGTGGAGTTATTTTTGTGGCTGAACTTATTGCCTATGCATTTGTAGGAGTTTCCCTTTCAGACACTAAATTTATGGGAGGAGAGTATTTAAATGAATCACGTAATGTGATTTACTAAGGTTTGCGCTCGTCAATTTACTGGTGTTTGCGCCATTATTTACCGCCCCAAAAAAGCACGTCTTAAACCAGACGCTAAACGGGTAGATTGCGTTGCTCATTATGGGAATGATCCGGCTGCGTCTGTGTTCATTAATGTGTGTGTTGTCAGTAGATCACACGCAGAACTTTCCAATCCCATCTGTGTTTTTTGGAATTGCGCTCTCACCAGTGTTAGTTTTGACAGCAAATTTTGATTTAGTTTCAGTCATAGTCTTTTGACTAAAATGCCATTTAGTTTTAGTCATATTTTAGTCACCTGAATTGTTTCTAGTTTTAGTCAGCTAAAATCTGAGTTTAGTTCAATTGTAATGCATTAATTGAGCATTTAAGCATTATATAACCGACCGTTACTTGAGTACATGTTAAAACTGACATTTTGACATAATTGTGTTTTTGACCGTTCAAGCGCAAAAATACATGAAAGAGTTCAATTCACTTTTTTTGTTTGTTTTTTAAAAACATCTATATAGTTTTTATAATGTTGTATTTCTGTTTTAGTTAGTATATCAGGTTAAGCTAAAGCTTCAAATTATTTTTATTTCAGTTAACATTTATTTAATTTCAAGTAATGAATATTTTTTAATGGTTTTAGTTAACTATTATAACCCTGATACTTTATTGAATAATGTGTCAAATACTGTTCTTAGTCTTTCCTCCTGACTATGAATTAAATGGGAATGAAATTAAATACAGTTTGTGTAACCAAAAACGTATATATAATGCGTGACTTTTAATTATAAACAAGCTCGAAATACACCGGGACTCTTATTTTGAAATGCCTTACTATTGCAGTTGCAGCTGCTCATTCAAGTTCAGATGAGGGAGATAAAATATGCGTTGTTACAACCGTCTAAAACATATTACTATATAAACATCGTAAAGTAAACACTGTCTTTATTCCTCAGCATTAGTTCATAAACATTACCTGTCATGAATGTGTGTTATTCATTGATTGAGCCGCTCTGAAGCGCTGTCGCGTGAGCCTGTAGAAGCTCAACAGCTCCGTGTTTTCCCGCCGTTAGATCCGCACGTTACAACTCAAATGTGTTCATCTGTTACACAGGACATCAGTTCTGACGGGATCTCTTCCCTAATCGGCCCTCCCTAACATTTTCCTCTCGTTTTTATTCGTTGACGAAAATGACAGTAGATTTTCCTCATAGTTTTTGTCATCCAAAACTGGTTTTTATTTAGTTATCGTCTCGTTTTCATCAGTGAAAAAAGGTTGTTGACTAAAATTATGACAAAAATTATTCATCAACGAAATTAACACTGGCTCTCACACTAATTTGCCCTGTTTAGTAAATCTGGCCCTCAGTAACGTGTGCCCTGTCACCGTTTAAACTGCCCTGTCAATCATCTTGTCACAGTTAAAATCCTCCACATTCAATGTAATTTAATTTCCTACCGTTTCGAGAGAAATGCAGTCGCACGTTGATCTGCAGTTGTGGGTGTTTCATGAGAACTCTCCTCATTTGCATAATGATGCATTTAAAAGTTAATGATCAAACGTATCATTACAAAAGTTCACAATGCTGTTGCAGATGAAATATAATGTGGATAACATAGAATAAATATTTTTTCGTCAGGTTAGATACTGATTATTAATCACTCAAACCCTTTTATCTAAACCTCTCTACTTAACCGTCGGACTCGCACATCCGCCATGTTTGTAGTTTTTTAACACTTTTTTTATCCGTGTTTGTAGTTCTAATCGAATCCTCGTCCAACTCGCAATGGGTTGTGGGCAATATCAGCCGTTAGAGTGTGCATCGATCTGCACTTCGGATTCTAACCGGAAAATGTAGACCATCCGGGTATTTTTGGAATACTAATTTCAACATACTATGATTTGGGACGAACTAATTCTAATTTCAAATACTATTTAGGATGGACATGCTTTTGTCACACTATTTTTCGCCTACTATATAGTATATAGTTACCCCAAAAAATGTAGCTTAAATATTGCTAATGTGATGCACCTTAAGAAAACTCCATAAAAATAGGGCACAGTGTACATGAAGAAATGTTCCGTATTTGGTGTTTTACCCGTATTTTGAATTGCTCATTGCATTGTGTTGAGTTTTAGGATTAAAGGAAGTGTTCGTAATCTTAACGGATAAAACCCGGCAGAAAATGACCAGTACATTTTCTGTTTTTCCAGGGATTTGTTTCTTACAGTGTACATACAGATTCCACACACAGCCTTTAAGTGGGTTTTTGTATGTCATGTAGTGTTAGATAAATGATTCAGCTATCATGTCTGAATCAGAAATGAGAGCGTGTATTAGATACAAACCAGGACTGATTCCATCAAAAAAAACGTCTCGGTTACGTATGTAACCCTCGTTCCCTGAAGGAGGGAACGGAGACGTACGTCGGAACTGACCGACGAATTGGGATCTATTTTCAGAGACCAATCTACTTCGAGTGTTTAAAAACGAGCCAATGAGGATTGGCATGCGGTTGACGCATTCCACGACCCGCCCCGCATTGCGGGTATAAATACGGAAGTGGAATACCGCATCATTGCTTTTCAACTGAGGAGCCGAGACAAGTGACTCGGCCTTCAGCTGAAGCACAGCACCTGGCGACGGGACGTACGTCTCCATTCCCTCCTTCAGGGAACGAGGGTTACATACGTAACCGAGACGTTCCCTTTCAGTCGGTCACGTTCGACGTACGTCGGAACTGACCGACGAATTGGGATCCCTACCAACACGCCAGGGATGCTGGCCCTTCCAGCGCCCTGCCTGAGCTCACTGGACCACACCTATGTTGGAATGGGAGTCAGGGCTCCCGGCAGGGAAGGTCAGTCACTGCTGTTCCTGCAAGACCCACTCAGCGTGACTATTGGATAACGCTGGGAAAGCGTGCCCGTCTCGTGGAGATGGTACGCTGCGGAGCCACGTCCTTCAGAGGAAGGAGAGGTGGCGAAATACACATAAGGACTAACCTATCAGGGTAGTACTACATATGGCAGTCTCTGGGGTGGATCCAGCCTGGTCCCAGGGGGGAAAGAACACCACCAGAGACGACAGAGCGGGCTCTGTCAAGGGAAAGACACGGGGCTAGCCAAATAGGGTAGCTGGTACCGTGGAAAAATACACATATGGGGTTGCCGTTAGGGAACCGCTACATATGGCACCCAGCCTACACACACGTTCCACAAGCATATGGGTGCAGGCCTGGCGTCAGACGGCCGCAACGTCTGACACCGAAGGGGTGACGGAGGAGCTCGACAGGGTTAGCCGTTTTCCGGGGAACACAACTGGAGATAATAGACGCACGTATCCGGCCCAGAGGGCGGGAGTGGCGTTGCAAGCCGACACTAGAACGGGCACTTAGCGCTACTGGCCACTGGGGGCGAGGATGCGGGAAGATACCGGCTCTACACGGAGGCTATAGAATCTAGCGAACGTGTTAGGTGTCGCCCAGCCCGCAGCTCTACATATATCTGTCAGCGAGGCGCCTTGAGCCAGCGCCCAGGAAGAAGCTACACTCCTTGTAGAGTGCGCTCGCACCCTGAACGGGCAAGGCACGTCTTGGCACTGGTAAGCCAAGACGATAGCATCCACTATCCAGTGGGCTAACCTCTGCTTGGAGACAGCCTTTCCCTTCTGCTGGCCTCCGTAACAGACGAAGAGCTGTTCTGAGGTTCTAAAGCTTTGAGTTCGGTCCACGTAGGCACGGAGGGCGCGGACGGGACAGAGCAAAGCTAGGGCTGGGTCTGCCTCCTCCGAGGGCAGCGCTTGCAGGTTCACCACCTGATCCCGGAAGGGAGTGGTAGGAACCTTGGGCACATATCCAGGCCGGGGTCTCAGGACAACGTGAGAGTTGGCCGGCCCGAATTCTAGGCACGATTCGTTGACCGAAAGTGCATGCAGGTCCCCCACCCTCTTGATTGAGGCCAATGCAGTCAGGAGCGCTGTCTTCATGGACAGGATGTTTAACTCTGCAGACTGCAAAGGCTCAAAGGGCGGGCCCTGAAGTGCTCTGAGCACCAGGGCTAGGTCCCAAGAGGGTATCGAGGTTGGACGAGGAGGATTCAGTCTCCTCGCACCTCTGAGGAACCTGACGATTAAGTCGTGCTTTCCTAAGGACTTACCTTCCACTGCATCGTGATACGCCGCTATTGCGGCGACATACACTTTGAGGGTGGAGGGAGACAGCCTTCGCTCCAGCCCATCCTGCAGGAAAGAAAGCACGACATTAACCGAACACCTTCGGGGGTCTTCCCGGCGGGAAGAGCACCACTCAACGAACAGGTTCCACTTCAACCTGTAGAGGCGCCTCGTAGAGGGGGCTCTAGCAGAAGTGATGGTGTCTACCACAGCTTGTGGTAGGCCACCTAGAACCTCCGCGTCCCGTCCAGGGACCAGACATGGAGTTTCCAGAGGTCTGGACGCGGGTGCCATAGAGTGCCCCGCCCCTGAGAAAGCAGGTCCTTCCTCAGGGGGATCGGCCAGGGAGGGGCTGTCGCGAGGAGTGTGAGTTCGGAGAACCAGGTCCGGTTGGGCCAGTAGGGCGCAACTAACAAGACCTGCTCCTCGTCCTCCCTGACCTTGCACAGTGTCTGTGCAAGAAGGCTCACTGGGGGAAACGCATATTTGCGTAGGTCCCGGGGCCAGCTGTGCGCCAGTGCATCCGTGCCGAGGGTGCCCCCGGTCAGGGAATAGTACAACTGGCAATGGGTCGAGTCCGGAGAGGCAAACAGGTCTACCTGCGCGGCTCCGAAGAGGTCCCATATCAGCTGGACACTCCGGGGGTGGAGTCGCCACTCTCCCGGAGGTGTCAGCTGACGAGAGAGCTTGTCGGCTGTCTGGTTCAGCGCACCTGGGATGTGAATGGCCCGAAGCGACCTCAGACGCTTCTGACTCCACAGGAGGAGATGGCGGGCGAGTTGGAGCATGCAACGGGAGCGTAGACCACCCTGACGGTTGATGTACGCAACGGCCGCAGTGCTGTCCGTACGGACCAGTACGTGCTTGCCCTGTAGCGGCTTTTTGAGGCGGCCCAGGGCGAGACGTACTGCCAATAACTCTAGGCAATTGATGTGCCAACACAGTTGGGGCCCCATCCACAGACCCGAAACTGTGTGCCCGTTGTACGTGGCCCCCCAGCCCGTGGATGAGGCATCCGTGAAGACCACAGCATGCCTGGACACCTGTTCTAAGGGCACTCCCGCCCGTAGAAACGAAGGGTCCGCCCAGGGGTTGAAGGTTTGGCGACAGTAAGGAGTAACTGAGACCTGGTACTTGCCGCTCTGCCACGCCCATCTCGGGACTCGGTCGTGAAGCCAGCGTTGAAGCGGTCTCATATGAAGCAATCCGAGCGGCGTTACCGCGGCTGCAGACGCCATATGCCCCAGGAGCCTCTGAAAATATTTCAGTGGGACCGCTGTCCTGCCTTTGAACGTATTCCTGCCTTTGTATTGATATGCCCTCCCCTCGAACGCAAAGCGTAGGAACGGTCTGTGTCGAGGGAAAATGGAGACATGAAAGTACGCGTCCTTCAGGTCGATCACTGCGAACCAATCTCGGGGACGGATGCATTCGAAAATGCGTTTCTGCGTTAACATTTTGAACGGGAGCTTGTGCAGGGCCCGATTCAGAATGCGCAGGTCCAAGATTGGTCTTAACCCACCACCTTTCTTGGGTACAATGAAGTAGGGGCTGTAGAACCCCGACCTCATATCGGCAGGAGGAACCGGCTCGATCGCGTCCTTCGCCAGCAGGACATCGATCTCGGACCGCAAGACATGGGCATCGCAACTCCGCACAGTGGTGAAGAGGATGCCCCTGTACTTGGGCGGCCGGCGCGCGAACTGAATCGCGTAGCCGAGTCTGATAGTACGGATGAGCCAACGAGACGGCCTGGGGAGACCTAGCCAGGCTCCCAGAGACCGAACAAGCGGGACCAACGGCACCACAGACGTACCCGGGGTGGGGCAGCGAGGTGGAGTAGACAGACCCGACTCGGGAGGCCCGGAGGCGGCCCGGAGTGTTGTCTGAGTACTCCAGGGTGGGGCAGAGTATGGGTGGCGTCCTCGGTGCCCATACTGCTGCCCCCTGGCGAAGGGGAGAGGGGAGGAAAGGAGTGGCGAGGCCCGGGGGCGTCGCACACTGCCAACCTGGCCCTCTTGGGGCCCAGGGAGGGAAGAAACTGCTCTTTTATTGAGAATGTGGGTACCGCTGGACTCCGGAGAGCCAGCGGCAGGATGTTGGGATGACCAGTAGAGACATTCTCCCCCCGGTCCTCCTCCGGGGGGAGGAGGGGTGCGGACACCACCTCCTCTGGAGCAGCTCCTCTTCTCCCTGGGCTGCCCGTCTCAGGGCCGCTTGCCCTTGCGCTTGCCGGCGGACTTTGCGGGACCCTGGACGGGTTGGGCAGTACCCCTACGCCCGGCACCCTGCTTGCTAGGTGGAGGCTGCTGCTTAGGCTTAGCAGGGGCGGAGGCGGACGCAGGGGGACGCCCTCGGCGACGAGCAGGCGGAGGTGCTGCAGCCGGCGACTGGGTGGAGGCAGCAGCAGGTCGCCGGGGCAGGATGTTCTTAATTGCCTCCGTCTGCTTCTGGGCCACCGAGAACTGCTGGGCGAAGCTCTCGATGGCGTCGCCGAAGAGGCCGGCCTGGCAGACAGGGGCGTTGAGAAACCGTACCTTGTCGGTCTCACGCATATCCGCCAGGTTCAGCCACAGGTGGCGTTCCTGGACCACAAGTGTGGACATCGCCCAACCCAGGGAGCGTGCGGTGACTTTCGTCGCCCGGAGGGCGAGGTCCGTCGCGGTACGCAGTTCCTGCATAACCCCTGGGTCGGAACTACCCTCGTGCAGTTCCTTGAGCGCTTTGGCCTGGTAGACCTGCAGGAGCGCCATGGCATGCAAAGATGACGCAGCTTCTCCACAGGCTGTGTAAGCCTTGCCCGTTAGTGCGGACGAGAACTTACACGCCCGGGAGGGGAGACGCGGATTTCCGCGCCAGTCAGTAGCGGTCTTCGGACACAGTTGCATCGCTACTGACCGCTCGACTGGGGGGATCTCCACGTAACCCTTGGCTGCGCCACCATCGAGGGTAGTGAGGACGGAGGAGTCAGTAAGGCGCTATCCACGATTTCGTGAGCTCCTGATGCACCTCCGGAAAGAAAGGTACTGGGGCGGGGCGTTGAGAACCAGCGCGGGCCGTCCCGAGATACCAATCGTCCAGCCGCGAGGGTTCGGGACACGGTGGAGGGTTCCAACACTGGCGGCGGCCCGGGCAAGCATAGCCGTGAGCTCCGGATCAGACTCGGGCAGCGCTACCACACCAGAAGGGGGCAGCGCAACCGAATCCTCATCTCCGGAGTCCATTAGCTCGTCCCCCGATGCAGCTATCGAGACCATGTCCTCAGCCGGAGCCCCGAAAGTAACAGACGGTCTCCCGTGGGAAGGACCAGGCTGCTCTTCCGGAAGCTCCACCGGCGCAGTGGAGGGGGGAGGGGCCCGAGGAGCCTGTTGACCCGGAGGGAGTGCCCTCACAGTAACCCTCAGGTCTCCACCAAAGGCATCAGCCAAAGTAGCAGCCCTCTGCTTCGCAGCAGGAGGGCCACTAGATCGGGGGATGCGCAATGGGACTCCACCCCGTCTGAGGTATTCGAGTCTAGACCGTAGTACTGCGATGGTCATCTTCCCGCAATGGGAACATGAGTCATCCACGAAAGCCGCCTCAGCGTGCTGAACGCCCAAACACGAGAGACAGCGATCGTGTCCGTCAGCTGGGGACAGATAACGACGGCATCCAGAAACACACGGTTTGAATGACATCTTGAAAAAGACGCAGGGTCAAACCGTGTTGCTCTTTTAGAAGGAAAAAACCGCTCCAATCAGTGCCGAGGCACACAGGGGGATGACCGCGGCTCGCAGCGGTTCAGGGGTGCAAGCCCGCTGAGAGCACTCAAGCCCAGAAAGCTGTGAAAACAGCTGTTGTTTTTTCTTTGCGATCTCCGCTGAAGTGCCGTCACACCAACACCGTAGACTGGAGCAGTCCTCTTGACTTGAAAAACAAACACTCTTTGTAGGAACACAGTAGCGTTCGGCTCCGAAGTTGAAAGCAATGATGCGGTATTCCACTTCCGTATTTATACCCGCGATGCGGGGCGGGTCGTGGAATGCGTCAACCGCATGCCAATCCTCATTGGCTCGTTTTTAAACACTCGAAGTAGATTGGTCTCTGAAAATAGATCCCAATTCGTCGGTCAGTTCCGACGTACGTCGAACGTGACCGACTGAAAGGGAACATATATATATATGATGCATGTTATTGTCATTTACATTACATAAACTGTGCATACAGTCAAGATTAATTATCTGAAATTTTCACTTGTTCCATTGGCATATTTTTTCCAGCCTAAAGGTCCGTTCACTCCAAGGATTATAACTATAACTGTGAACTTTTAATAATTCTATGAGAATGGTGAGTCACACCACAAATATAACGATAATGACAGATAAACTATATAGTTGGAATCACTTTCAACCGTTTTTTCCCAGCTCATTAACTAGGCGACAAAATTGAAACTAAAAGAACGATATCATGTGTTGATCGTTAGTTATTTTTATAGTCATCGTTCTTGGGGTGAATGGGCCTTAAAACGCATTCCATTTAGTGTAAAACAAGGGGAAAAAAATCGAACAAAACATAATGAAGGAATATTGTCACGGTTAGTTTTGTTTCATGTCTTTTATTTTGTAATTCTCACAATCATGTTTCCTGTTTGCCTCATGTTATCCTGCCATGTGCTCCCCTTGTGAATGTGTCACGTTCTTTTTGGTCATGTGTTCATCAGTTCTGTTTTGTCATTGGCTCATTGTCTTGATTATGCTCAGGCGTTTCTTTTTACTCGTTAGTCCTTGTGTATAAATAACCCTTGTGTTCCCATTGTCTCTTGTCTAGCTTTGTTCACTGTAACCTGTTGGTGAGTTTCATGTTCCACGTTTTATGTTCTATGTTCCATATTTTAATGTTCAGTGTTTTATGTTCCACATTTTAGAACCATGTTCCATGTTTTAAAGGGGTCATGAATTGAGAAATCAACTTTCCCTTGAGCTTTTGACATATAAAAGGTCATGGTAATGTAAGAATATCCTGTAAGTTTCAGAGCTGAAAACTTCCTTGTTAGTCAAAGGAAAGCTTTTATTGACAGCTGGCTCATCAAACGATCGATCTGCGAATGTGCTTACCTGTGACGTCAGAGTTCAGTGAAACGCCGCCTTAACCGAAGAAGACGAACGTGTAATTCTGTAGCCCCGCCCACCGATTCGTGCCTGGCATGTTAGATAAATAACAGACCTACGTGGAGCTAATCCGGATCGAACTTCCAAGCAAAAAAGCTTATGGCATGTTTCAAACTGCTGTAATCTACAGCAGTTTGAAATCTACTGATCGCTGTCACAGGCTGGAGTATCCTTTGTATTTGAGGTGTTGTTGGTTCATTGTCCTGCGATTCGTGATCAGACTCGAACATGTATGGGCCAAGGCTTGCATCTTAAATAGTGAAATACACACGTGTGTGTGTGTGTGTGTTATGCACGGTTCACGGTTATATCCACCGTTCGGGCCGGCCAAGTAATAAAAATAAGCGAGCCCTGTGGGCAAATCATTCCGGTTGCCGTTTCTCCACGTTGGAAGTTTTCAAAACAATTCCTCACATGTAATGACTGGGGAGCCGAAGCTCATTATAATGTGCAAAACTGTTATCCAATCATAGCAGTGGGCGTTTACTTCCAAGTCTTCAATGCGGCACGTCCATAAAAAGAGCGTTCCAAGAGCTAGGCTCAAAACCAGGGTAGAAAATAACCTATTACTTATTCATTATGGTGTTTTTGAACGTAAAAACCATGCAAACGTCATAAGTTGACCTCAGACAACAGTATAAAAAAATGTAAAAAGCCAGTTCATGACCCCTTTAAGAACTAGGGCAAAAAATAGGGCACAGAATAAAGAAATTTTCCGTATTTGGTTAGAACTGATGAACATGTTTTAGGTTTATGTCCATGTTTTATGTTCCATGTCCCATGTCCAGTGTTCCATCTGTATTTATTGGCATTTAAATAAACTGCACTTAGGTTCTTTATACTTGCCTTCAGTGGACTTTTGTTACAGTGCCAGAATGTTTTATACAGTAGAAGGAGCTCTTTCTTCTTGGATGCGGCTCATTTTGCCCTCTGCAGTGTTATTTAGCAACTTTTAAATGCCCCAATTATGTAAATTACACAGAGATTACTTATCATGATTACAGTAATGGCGAGGTGAGATGGCTAGCATATTTTGTGTGTTAATGGTCTGTCCATTTCTTGTACGGTGAGTCACTGGTGACGAGCAGGTAAATCGATATTTTGACTTTCGCCTGTGTGTGTGTGTGTGTGTGTGTGTGTGTGTGTGTGTGTGTGTGTGTGTGTGTGTGTGTGTGTCTTACAGGAGAAATGCCTTAATGGAGATGGACTGTAAATAAGCGGAAGGCCTTCTTGACAAATGAATCCATTAACATTTCCCTGTGTCGCCTGGCAAGGAGACTTGCCGTTTATGGGGCAGAAAAAACAGGCCTGTAAATCTGACCGGCTGCCCGTGAAGATCCACGTGGAGGCCCGAAACTGGCCCGCCCATGATGCAGCACTTTATCTGCCTCTGAAATGGCATCTTTATCTGCCTAAATTAAGTTTTGATTCCTTGCCACATACGGTGCCGCAAATCACTTTTAACACTGATAT
The DNA here is from genome assembly GCA_039654105.1 of Coreius guichenoti. Classification (NCBI taxonomy): domain Eukaryota; kingdom Metazoa; phylum Chordata; class Actinopteri; order Cypriniformes; family Gobionidae; genus Coreius; species Coreius guichenoti. The sequence continues at coordinate 34,313,348 of CM077190.1, read as the reverse complement.
CAAGAGCGGCACTAAAGTCGGCCTGTGGCCATGATAAACGGCTTTTTATTTTGTAGCATTCTCTGTTGTTCCCGGCCCGGATTTAACCCCTGCTGCTCTGCATATTTCGTAGGCATAATCTATCACGGAAAGGGCGACGTACGCTCTAAAAAGGGATTGAGACAAGGTTTATGGGCAGAATAAATTTCCAATTTAAATTTGATTTTTAGCACCGTGTGTCAAAGAAGGATTCCCTGATTTCTGTTTCACTTCATAACACCAGCCTGAACTCAGCGCTTTAGAGACACCAAGATTGATGGAGTTTTTCTCAAGGACGCCCATCATTCACTCAGACGGTTAATGTCTTTGTTAATGGCGGAGAAGAGCTGTCGCACCGATGACTGACAGGCCTTTCATCATTAGCAAACGCTGAGTGACAGTTTTGGGGGAAAAGCATCATTGAGGTCTGAGAGGTGAGTTGATGTTGAGGTTGCGCTTTAACTTTGATTCTCAACCGGTTTGTCATCAGGGTTTAGATTTTACATCAGTGGTGACCAGGGCCTGAAATTAACTTTTTTGACCACCTGCCACAGTGACTTTTTACCAGCCAGTTTTTTTTTTTTTGCCTCATAAAGGTGAAAAACAGGAATAACACAAACATTGTTCTTTAACTTGTAAGAATACATTTAAGTGCTGTCAAGTTATTAAGGAAATCAATATAAGTAATAATAACTCTTAGAATATAATTTTTTTAAATCTTCTTATTCATTGATTTCCCGTGTCACAGATATAGACCTACCGCAGCTCGTATGTAAACACATCACACACGGCTGTGTCGATGGCTGATTGAGTCACGTAGACAAGTCCTGGCAGCTGTTAGTCACAGCATTCAGGAGCCGTTAAGCAGAACTAAATTAATATTATTATTACTGGTAAAGTTACCGGGTACTGGACATTTTCTCACCGGTTCCCAACTCCCAACATGCACACGCACACACATCTGTGCAACTGTCATTGTACTGTAGCCTAGCCAGCGTTGCATTATCTCATCCCATCTCACCAACAGTTTAATATTTACTCGCACATCCAAACGTAGTCAGAGAAGGGCCTCATCTTCTTTCCCATCGCATGAACGTTCTGAAACAGCAGTTGCATCCTCTCAAACTGCCTAATGAATCACTCAGTTCTCATTGGCTACCTGCCAATGTGGCATGTAGATTGACAGTGTTACCCGCCAATTGCAAAATTCACCCGCATTTGGCGCGTGGTCGGGTGTTAATTTCAGGCCCTGGTGGTGACTGAACATGATGCCATATTAGAAGGTATCATAAATGCATTATTATTTGTTCATAATTTTGTTCAGCCAACATTCACTGCATGAACCATGTTTATCCTGGTTGCAGGAGAGCTTATATTTTATGTGGTCGGGGTTGTATTGAACAGAACTGCGACACCATTTTCTTCTGCTGCTTATAGCTGAATTGAACTTGAATTGAAGCTGAATTTTATACAGTTATTGAACTGAACCGAATCCACACTGAAGTGAATCGACACTGAACCGAATCAACCGAATCGACAACACTGAACTGAATCGACAATATTGAACTGAATCGAGTTTAATAACGACACTAGTTGTTGTTGTTATTATTATTATTATTATTATTATTAGAGCTGCTTATTGCTGAATCAAACTTGTTTTTATAATTGATGAATTTTATAGTTATTGAACTGAACCGGATCGACACTGAACCGGATCAACACTGAACCGAATTGACACTGAACCGAATTGACACTGAACCGAATCGAGTTTAATAACGACACGTTGTTGTTGTTGTTGTTATTATTATTATTATTATTATTATTATTATTATTATTAGAGCTGCTTATTGCTGAATCAAACTTGTTTTTATAATTGATGAATTTTATAGTTATTGAACTGAACCGAATCGACACTGAACCGGATCGACACTGAACCGGATCGACACTGAACCGGATCGACACTGAACCGAATCGACACTGAACCGAATCGACACTGAACCGGATCGACACTGAACCGAATCGAGTTTAATAACGACACGTTGTTGTTGTTGTTGTTGTTGTTGTTGTTGTTGTTGTTATTATTATTATTATTATTATTATTATTATTGGAGCTGCTTATTGCTGAATCAAACTTGTTTTTATAATTGATGAATTTTATAGTTATTGAACTGAACCGGATCGACACTGAACCGGATCGACACTGAACCGGATCGACACTGAACCGGATCGACACTGAACCGAATCGACACTGAACCGAATCGACACTGAACCGGATCGACACTGAACCGAATCGAGTTTAATAACGACACGTTGTTGTTGTTGTTGTTGTTGTTGTTGTTGTTGTTGTTGTTATTATTATTATTATTATTATTATTATTATTATTATTGGAGCTGCTTATTGCTGAATCAAACTTGTTTTTATAATTGATGAATTTTATAGTTATTGAACTGAACCGGATCGACACTGAACCGGATCGACACTGAACCGGATCGACACTGAACCGGATCGACACTGAACTGAATTGAGTTTAATAACGACACTTGTTATTGTTATTATTGTTATTATTATTATTATTATTATTATTATTATTAGAGCTGCTTATTGCTGAATCAAACTTGTTTTTATAATTCATGAATTTTATAGTTATTGAACTGAACCGGATTGACACTGAACCGGATCAACGCTGAACTGAATTGAGTTTAATAACGACACTTGTTTTGATTATTATTAGAGTTGCTTATAGCTGAATTGAACATGTTTTTATAATTGATGAATTTTAGACCGTTATTGAACTGAACCGAATCGACACTGAAGATCACTGATTCTGTTATTTTCCTGTTTATTAATGTGCAGATGATTTAAAACAACTGTATTGGATAAAACTTTATAGAAACCACCTAAAGGTGACTTATTTTTTTATAGTGTGTAGTTCTTGTTCTGATTTGATTTCTGTTTGACAGATGAATTTTCACCCAAAACTTTGGACACGACCTTTGACATTTAAAAGCTTTTAAAAGTTATGTGCATTTCACATAGCTTTTCTCCTGCTGTCCGTGACCCATCAGAACCCATTTCTGGATGGACACCCATGTGAGAATCACCGATAGAAACATGCTGAATCTATTTGTGCACTGCTCTTGTCTGATTAATATCAGCCCAATTAATAAAAGCATAATGGATTCTTAACAGTTTTACCGCCATATCAATAAAAAAAAACTCCCTTCTGCTAAACGGGGCATATGCAAAAAGCACTAAATGCCTTATTTATGCATGAATGTCAGGACCATCTGAATTAATTCAACTTTCTCCCTCTTAGGTCTGCGGGCAGCCATTCATTACTGAAGAACTGGACGAGCTTATGTGACATTACAATGTGCTTTCGCTACAGAATTTGTTAAAGGGCCATTCGCTTGAAATATCCGCACTGACAGTAAAATACCAACCAGAGCCATTAGGTTTGAAGCCAAATCAATCTCATACTTTAAAAAAAAAAAGTACATTACAGTGTCTCACAAAAGACACATTTATAGAACGGATCGAGAGCATCAATTGTGGAAAAACTCGCCCGCCTTTGGAATAAAATGCATCTTTATATTAAGAGTAAAGTCTTAATTCTGCCCTCTAGAGGCTCCATTCTTTACAACTCAACAAACGTATAGTTTGCATTTAATACCAGGAGTAAATCAAACCACTTCACATGATTGCCTGTAGGTTAATTGGTGTGCTTCATTAAAATAGTACACATAATTCTAAGCACTCTGATTTTAATTTTATTTCTGTTTGTGTAAAAGTCATTTTGTGAAGCAAATAAAATATATATATAATCTCACATTTACCGAACATTGTGAATTAGCATAATAATACAAGGAAAGAAAGACTATAATCATAGTTTGGTCAAGTTTGAATCTGTTTCCTCGAGTAATAGATGTTCTCTCAGGCCCATCAGCAAAAAAGCAATTTCCCTCCCGCTAGTAATTCAAAGTGAAATGCCATAAGATGTCAGATTCTCACATACATCATTGTTCAACTTACAAAAAACAAGACGAGTTGATGCACCAGTCATGCTTTCTCAAATCTCACTATTACTGCAGTTCATTTTGACTTGATTTAGTTTGTCATGAGGCCTCATGATTTCCTCCTGTTTGACTGAAAATAAAAAATAAACATCTCTTTATCTCAATGAATGTGACTGTCTAATCTTTGTAGTTTATATATACACTATATTGTTCAAAAGTTTGGGGTTGGCATAATTTTTTAATGTTTTTGAGCTGCTCACCAAGGCTGCATTTAATTGATCAAAAACAGTGAAATATTACTCCAGTGTAAAGCAGCTGTTCTCTATGTGAATATATAGTAAAGTGTAATTTATTCCTGTGATCAAAGCTGAATTTATCATCATTACTCCAGTCTTCAGTGTCACATGATCCTTCACAAATCATTCTGATATGATGATTTGATGCTTAAGAAACATTTATGATTATTATCAATGTTAAACAGTTTTTTATTTTTTTTGTGGAAACTGATACATTTTATTTTTCAGGATTCTTTGATGAACAGAAAGTTCAAAAGAACAGCATTTATTTGAAATAGATGTTTTTGTAACAAATGTCTTTACTGTCACTTTTGATCACTTTAAAGGAGTCATGAACTGAGAAATCAAAGCTTTTGACATACTGTATAAGAGGTCATCATACTAGAATATGCTGTAAGTTTCAGAACTGAAAACTTCCTTGTTAGTCCAAAAACAGCTTTTATTGACACCAAGCCCAGAGAACGACTTGTTGTGGAATGTGCCTGTCATAGATCGGTGAAAGAACAAGATCAACGCCTACTTCATCATCGCAACTTTGGCCCCGCCCACTGGCGTGTTAGTAAGATGACGAGGAGAGAAGAGCGATACAGGATCACTGGACTAAAAATACAGCAGCCAATCACAGCAGTGGGCGTTTACACTTAAGTCTCGCAACAGACACGCCCCTTCAAGCAGAGCGTTCAAATCAGAGGCTAAAATGTAAAAGCATACTAACACTGTAAGTGCACCACAGAAAACATTATAAAACAATCACTCTAAAAACTGCTGGGTTGTTTCAAACCCAATTTTGGGTCAAATATGAACAAACCCAAATGTTGGGTTAAAAATGTAATTTAAAAATTTAACCCAACGGCTGGGTTTGTCATTTTTTAGAACGATAAAACAATGCAGTTTGTGACCCCTTTAATGTGTAATTTCTTCACACAAAAAAAAGGATATATATTTACTGTAAGTCATGATATGTCCACAAAAATATCTTAGAAATGTGGCACAGAAAATCCACCTTTAAGGGCACCCAATTCAGTCCATTGTTACGGACGATTTAACCAGCAGTTATGAGGGATTACAGTCCAAATAACTCTGTAAAAGTGGAAGAATAAAGGGATGTTGCAGCTCCTTACTGGGAAGAATAAGGAGAGGAAATGATGTCACAGTGTGTCACCTCTGGTGCTGAACGAGTGCAGCGGGTGACATTAGTCTCTGAGACTCTGTACATGTTCTTTTCCCAGCTCTCTCGGGGGCTGTTTTTCTTTTGGGGGCCAGGATGGGAATAGGTCATCAAAGTGGGTTCATAAAAACGGCCCAAAAAAGCAAGATATTACAGAGCTGAACCTCAGGGTGAGAGGGAATTAAGTCTATCTGAGCTATTGTTGCTGTTTGCTGACTGAGACCTCTGACATTTTGATATTACTTTGGAGTATTGTATCATTTCAAAGTTGTAAAGCTAAAAAAAATATCTAAGACATAAAAGATATATGTTGTTTTTTAAGAGATGAACAGCATGCGGCACAATTTAATAGCACATGTTTGCTCGGGATGCAGTGTATTTTTTCTGCCCTATGTTCCATTGTGGCCAAACAAAGGGATAGTTTGACGGAAAGTCATCGCGAAGCCTTGGAATTCCATGTATGAGATTACACAGGCAGGCCACCCATGATGCTAACCACTACCCATGTATATGGGTTTTCTGAGTTGTCACTCACCAAGATTAAAGGCGGTATGATCTTACTCGCAGGACTCCTGCTGTAAACAGCATTACCTCAGTCGGTAAACATTACAGAATTACATAATATTTACAGAGGCTGTTTAAGAAAATGTGAGGATGCATAAATCAAATGGAAAGCATGACAAGAGTGTGTCTTTAGTGACTGCAAACGTTGTGCGTGTAAAAATGTAACTGAAATGAACTCTGTTTATTTTACTGGCCAAAAAATCTTGGGTTATTATTATCCTGGGTTGAGTCTTTTGGGTCATTTTTTGGGTTATTTTTTCAGTATTTGGGTCGTTTTTTGTGTTACCAGCTCCTGGGTCAGACGTAACAACCCAGTGTTTGGGTAGTTTTTGTGTTACCCAGCTCATGGGTCAGACGTAACAATCCAGTGTTTGGGTAGTTTTTGTGTAACCCAGTTCCTGGGTCAGGCGTAACAACCCAGTGTTTGGGTAGTTTTTGTGTAACCCAGATCCTGGGTCAGGCGTAACAACCCAGTGTTTGGGTAGTTTTTGTGTTACCCAGTTCCTGGGTCAGGCGTAACAACCCAGTGTTTGGGTAGTTTTTGTGTTACCCAGCTCATGGGTCAGACGTAACAATCCAGTGTTTGGGTAGTTTTTGTGTAACCCAGTTCCTGGGTCAGGCGTAACAACCCAGTGTTTGGGTAGTTTTTGTGTAACCCAGATCCTGGGTCAGGCGTAACAACCCAGTGTTTGGGTAGTTTTTGTGTTACCCAGTTCCTGGGTCAGGCGTAACAACCCAGTGTTTGGGTAGTTTTTGTGTAGCCCAGATCCTGGGTCAGGCGTAACAACCCAGTGTTTGGGTAGTTTTTGTGTTACCCAGCTCATGGGTCAGACGTAACAATCCAGTGTTTGGGTAGTTTTTGTGTTACCCAGTTCCTGGGTCAGGCGTAACAACCCAGTGTTTGGGTAGTTTTTGTGTAACCCAGATCCTGGGTCAGGCGTAACAACCCAGTGTTTGGGTAGTTTTTGTGTTACCCAGTTCCTGGGTCAGGCGTAACAACCCAGTGTTTGGGTAGTTTTTGTGTAACCCAGATCCTGGGTCAGGCGTAACAACCCAGTGTTTGGGTAGTTTTTGTGTTACCAAGATCCTGGGTCAGACGTAACAACCCAGTGTTTGGGTAGTTTTTGTGTAACCCAGATCCTGGGTCAGACATAACAACCCAGTGTTTGGGTAGTTTTTGTGTAACCCAGATCCTGGGTCAGGCGTAACAACCCAGTGTTTGGGTAGTTTTTGTGTAGCCCAGATCCTGGGTCAGGCGTAACAACCCAGTGTTTGGGTAGTTTTCGTGTAACCCAGATCCTGGGTCAGACGTAACAACCCAGTGTTTGGGTAGTTTTCGTGTAACCCAGATCCTGGGTCAGACGTAACAACCCAGTGTTTGGGTAGTTTTCGTGTAACCCAGATCCTGGGTCAGACGTAACAACCCAGTGTTTGGGTAGTTTTCGTGTAACCCAGATCCTGGGTCAGACGTAACAACCCAGTGTTTGGGTAGTTTTTGTGTTACCCAGCTCATGGGTCAGACGTAACAATCCAGTGTTTGGGTAGTTTTTGTGTTACCCAGTTCCTGGGTCAGGCGTAACAACCCAGTGTTTGGGTAGTTTTTGTGTAACCCAGATCCTGGGTCAGGCGTAACAACCCAGTGTTTGGGTAGTTTTTGTGTTACCCAGTTCCTGGGTCAGGCGTAACAACCCAGTGTTTGGGTAGTTTTTGTGTAACCCAGATCCTGGGTCAGACGTAACAACCCAGTGTTTGGGTAGTTTTTGTGTTACCCAGATCCTGGGTCAGACATAACAACCCAGTGTTTGGGTAGTTTTTGTGTAACCCAGATCCTGGGTCAGGCGTAACAACCCAGTGTTTGGGTAGTTTTTGTGTAGCCCAGATCCTGGGTCAGGCGTAACAACCCAGTGTTTGGGTAGTTTTCGTGTAACCCAGATCCTGGGTCAGACGTAACAACCCAGTGTTTGGGTAGTTTTCGTGTAACCCAGATCCTGGGTCAGACGTAACAACCCAGTGTTTGGGTAGTTTTCGTGTAACCCAGATCCTGGGTCAGACGTAACAACCCAGTGTTTGGGTAGTTTTCGTGTAACCCAGATCCTGGGTCAGACGTAACAACCCAGTGTTTGGGTAGTTTTCGTGTTACCAAGATCCTGGGTCAGACGTAACAACCCAGTGTTTGGGTAGTTTTCGTGTAACCCAGATCCTGGGTCAGACGTAACAACCCAGTGTTTGGGTAGTTTTCGTGTAACCCAGATCCTGGGTCAGACGTAACAACCCAGTGTTTGGGTAGTTTTCGTGTAACCCAGATCCTGGGTCAGACGTAACAACCCAGTGTTTGGGTAGTTTTCGTGTAACCCAGATCCTGGGTCAGACGTAACAACCCAGTGTTTGGGTAGTTTTCGTGTTACCAAGATCCTGGGTCAGACGTAACAACCCAGTGTTTGGGTTGTTTTCGTGTAACCCAGATCCTGGGTCAGACGTAACAACCCAGTGTTTGGGTAGTTTTTGTGTTACCAAGATCCTGGGTCAGACGTAACAACCCAGTGTTTGGGTAGTTTTTGTGTTACCAAGATCCTGGGTCAGACGTAACAACCCAGTGTTTGGGTAGTTTTTGTTTTATCCAAATCCTGGGTCAGACATAACAACCCAGTGTTTGGGTAGTTTTTGTATAACCCAGATCCTGGGTCAGGCGTAACAACCCAGTGTTTGGGTAGTTTTTGTGTAACCCAGATCCTGGGTCAGGCGTAACAGCCCAGTGTTTGGGTAGTTTTTGTGTAACCCAGATCCTGGGTCAGGCGTAACAACCCAGTGTTTGGGTAGTTTTTGTGTTACCCAAATCCTGGGTCAGACGTAACAACCCAGTGTTTGGGTAGTTTTTGTGTTACCCAGATCCTGGGTCAGACGTAACAACCCAGTGTTTGGGTAGTTTTTGTGTAACCCAGATCCTGGGTCAGGCGTAACAACCCAGTGTTTGGGTAGTTTTTGTGTAACCCAGATCCTGGGTCAGGCGTAACAACCCAGTGTTTGGGTAGTTTTCGTGTAACCCAGATCCTGGGTCAGACGTAACAACCCAGTGTTTGGGTAGTTTTCGTGTAACCCAGATCCTGGGTCAGACGTAACAACCCAGTGTTTGGGTAGTTTTCGTGTAACCCAGATCCTGGGTCAGACGTAACAACCCAGTGTTTGGGTAGTTTTCGTGTTACCAAGATCCTGGGTCAGACGTAACAACCCAGTGTTTGGGTCGTTTTCGTGTTACCAAGATCCTGGGTCAGACGCAACAACCCAGTGTTTGGGTAGTTTTCGTGTTACCAAGATCCTGGGTCAGACGCAACAACCCAGTGTTTGGGTAGTTTTGGTGTAACCAAGATCCTGGCTCAGACGCAACAACCCAGTGTTTGGGTAGTTTTTGTGTAACCCAGATCCTGGGTCAGGCGTAACAACCCAGTGTTTGGGTAGTTTTTGTGTAACCCAGATCCTGGGTCAGGCGTAACAACCCAGTGTTTGGGTAGTTTTTGTGTAACCCAGATCCTGGGTCAGGCGTAACAACCCAGTGTTTGGGTAGTTTTCGTGTAACCCTGATCCTGGGTCAGGCGTAACAACCCAGTGTTTGGGTAGTTTTCGTGTAACCCAGATCCTGGGTCAGGCGTAACAACCCAGTGTTTGGGTAGTTTTCGTGTAACCCAGATCCTGGGTCAGACGTAACAACCCAGTGTTTGGGTAGTTTTCGTGTAACCCAGATCCTGGGTCAGGCGTAACAACCCAGTGTTTGGGTAGTTTTCGTGTAACCCAGATCCTGGGTCAGGCGTAACAACCCAGTGTTTGGGTAGTTTTCGTGTAACCCAGATCCTGGGTCAGGCGTAACAACCCAGTGTTTGGGTAGTTTTCGTGTTACCCAGATCCTGGGTCAGGCGTAACAACCCAGTGTTTGGGTAGTTTTCGTGTAACCCAAATCCTGGGTCAGACGTAACAACCCAGTGTTTGGGTAGTTTTCGTGTAACCCAGATCCTGGGTCAGGCGTAACAACCCAGTGTTTGGGTAGTTTTCGTGTAACCCAGATCCTGGGTCAGACGTAACAACCCAGTGTTTGGGTAGTTTTCGTGTAACCCAGATCCTGGGTCAGGCGTAACAACCCAGTGTTTGGGTAGTTTTCGTGTAACCCTGATCCTGGGTCAGGCGTAACAACCCAGTGTTTGGGTAGTTTTTGTGTAACCCTGATCCTGGGTCAGGCGTAACAACCCAGTGTTTGGGTAGTTTTTGTGTAACCCAAATCCTGGGTCAGACGTAACAACCCAGTGTTTGGGTAGTTTTTGTGTTACCCAGCTCATGGGTCAGGCGTAACAACCCAGTGTTTGGGTAGTTTTTGTGTTACCCAGCTCATGGGTCAGACGTAACAACCCAGTGTTTGGGTAGTTTTTGTGTTACCCAGCTCATGGGTCAGACGTAACAACCCAGTGTTTGGGTAGTTTTTGTGTTACCCAGCTCATGGGTCAGACGTAACAACCCAGTGTTTGGGTAGTTTTTGTGTAACCCAGATCCTGGGTCAGGCGTAACAACCCAGTGTTTGGGTAGTTTTTGTGTTACCCAGATCCTGGGTCAGGCGTAACAACCCAGTGTTTGGGTAGTTTTCGTGTAACCCAGATCCTGGGTCAGACGTAACAACCCAGTGTTTGGGTAGTTTTCGTGTAACCCAGATCCTGGGTCAGGCGTAACAACCCAGTGTTTGGGTAGTTTTCGTGTAACCCAGATCCTGGGTCAGGCGTAACAACCCAGTGTTTGGGTAGTTTTCGTGTAACCCAGATCCTGGGTCAGGCGTAACAACCCAGTGTTTGGGTAGTTTTCGTGTAACCCAGATCCTGGGTCAGACGTAACAACCCAGTGTTTGGGTAGTTTTCGTGTAACCCAGATCCTGGGTCAGACGTAACAACCCAGTGTTTGGGTAGTTTTCGTGTAACCCAGATCCTGGGTCAGGCGTAACAACCCAGTGTTTGGGTAGTTTTCGTGTTACCAAGATCCTGGGTCAGACGTAACAACACAGTGTTTGGGTAGTTTTCGTGTAACCCAGATCCTGGGTCAGACGTAACAACACAGTGTTTGGGTAGTTTTCGTGTAACCCAGATCCTGGGTCAGGCGTAACAACCCAGTGTTTGGGTAGTTTTCGTGTAACCCAGATCCTGGGTCAGGCGTAACAACCCAGTGTTTGGGTAGTTTTTGTGTAACCCTGATCCTGGGTCAGACGTAACAACCCAGTGTTTGGGTAATTTTTGTGTAACCCAGATCCTGGGTCAGGCGTAACAACCCAGTGTTTGGGTAGTTTTTGTGTAACCCAGATCCTGGGTCAGGCGTAACAACCCAGTGTTTGGGTAGTTTTTGTGTAACCCAGATCCTGGGTCAGACGTAACAACCCAGTGTTTGGGTAGTTTTTGTGTAACCCAGATCCTGGGTCAGGCGTAACAACCCAGTGTTTGGGTAGTTTTTGGGTTACCCAGCTCATGGGTCAGGCGTAACAACCCAGTGTTTGGGTAGTTTTCGTGTTACCCAGCTCATGGGTCAGACGTAACAACCCAGTGTTTGGGTAGTTTTCGTGTAACCCAGATCCTGGGTCAGGCGTAACAACCCAGTGTTTGGGTAGTTTTTGTGTTACCCAGCTCAAGGGTCAGGCGTAACAACCCAGTGTTTGGGTAGTTTTTGTGTAACCCAGATCCTGGGTCAGGCGTAACAACCCAGTGTTTGGGTAGATTTTGTGTTACCCAGCTCATGGGTCAGACGTACTCTGATTGTTTATGGACAGGTTATGGAGTCAGTTACGTCATATTTCAGCTACGAGTGAAATGCAGGGCGGCGGTCTGAAGTTAGAAGTTCTCCTGCTGAACACAACACAAGCACCAGCACGAGATCCAGCGCCGTTACGGTGGAAACGGGACAACAGAGACCGGTCGATTATACTTAAATTACTTCTAAATGTTTAATTTTTACTTCTGATATTTGTTAAACAAGCCTAAATGTTTGCAATATGTATTAAAAACTATATAAAATATGCTATACTGTAAATTATGATTGAAAATAAAGGAATTATCATGCAAGCCAGTGGTTGTGTCGAGTAGTTTAGAGAATTTAAATTAATCTAGACATTAATTCATGTATGAAGTAAAAATAAGATAGTATTATAGTAAAAATGAATCAACTATGCTGGGTTAAATAAACAACCCAATTTGCTGGGTAAAATTAACCCAACATGTGTTCTGTCCTAATCCTTAAATGCTTGACTGTTTCACCAATCATTCTTACATATTCGGGTCTTTAGCGACCCGGATCTATATCTAACAGGGATGGATCTCTACCTGTCGCGATAATATAAAACTCTCCTGATATTAGAGTGACAATTACAGAAGAATAAAATAAAGCATATTTCATTACCTTTTGGAGCTTGGAAGGGTTCAGTTTGAGCAGATGTTTTAAACCATCATTACTGTCCTCGTCAGAGCTCATTTCCCGGTACATTCAGCATCTGGCTCATATTCGCCATCTCAAACATATTCTCAAAACTATAATTTTCAACATCTTCAAAATCAATATTTTGATCGCTGACAGCTTCTTCACCAGATCCACCATCAAGTGACAGTAATATTTGATTGCGTTCAGTACAGTAAATTGCTGAGCCATTTCAAGTTGTGCAGATTATTTTTTACTAATCTTTTGTTTTCTGTCTGCAGTAAGTGTGAGTGAAACGTCACTTCATCATTGTATATCAGACCGGTAATTGCACTTATTCCGTCATTAAAGATTCAATTATTGTTGTGCAGAAAAAAAATATACGTACACTCTTACACACCTCGGGTCGTTAGCGACCCTATACAATTTTTTACAATAATTAATGGAAAAACAGGCATTCTTTTATAATTTTATTGTTTTTTTCTTGTTATATTGTTTATAATTAATTGATTGAGGAATACTAAGAAGGTCTAACTTAAAAAAAATGAATGAGGAGGAGGGTAGTGAATGACGTCCTGGGTCGCTAAAGACCTGAGGTATGCATTTAAGTGCAAATTTGGTTGTTTTTAACCCAGTGTTTTTTAGAGTGCATTTAGCAGATGCTTCGTCATGTGAAACGACTGAAGAGCATGAACTGCTTTCTTGAAGAAACCTGAGGTTAAGTGTCTCGCTCCAGGGCGCACCGGTGATCGAAGAGGACTGGAATTTCAGCAGCTCTCCAGTTTCTAGGTCACTCCACCTGGGGTCGAACCTGCAATACTGAAGTCAGCAGCCCGGATCCTTAAGCATTAAGCCATGCCATCATCATGCATCATAAGTGCATAAAAACACCTGCAGATATAGAGAAGACTGATGAGGGCGACTCTTATCACACAGACTCTTATCATGAGCTCAGACGACAGGCTCGGCATGGATTTGCAAGCTCACTTCAGTTATCATGGTTTGTGGTTTTCTTCCCGTCATAATTATCGATCATGCCTTCTGACAAGAGAGCATGTTTTTGGGCAATTAGCAGGGCTAAATGAATAACAGGAGGGCAGTGATAAGCAAAGCAAATGTAGTTAAAGGTTTTTTTGATTAGATTGCAGAGAGGTTTGTTTTCCTCTTGTTTACCTAGTGTCATGGATCAGAACCAAGAGTAAAACATTAACGGCAATAAAGTCATTTTCAAACCATATTGTCATATTGACAATGGTAATTTGTTCTATACAAACCATTTTTGCAGAAATAATAATAATCAATTATAGCCTAATTATATATACACTGCCGTTCAAAAGTTTTTAATGTTTTTAGAAGAAGTCTCTTATGCTCACCAAGGCTGCATTTATTTTATTAAAAATACCAAAAAAAACAGTAATATTGTGAAATATTATTAAAATGTAAAATAACTGTTTTCTGTTTGAATATATTTTAAAATGTAATTTATATCATGTGATGAAAGCTGAATTTATCATCATTACTCCAGTCTTCAGTGTCACATGATCCTTCACAAATCATTCTGATATGATGATTTATTATCAACAAACATTTATGATTATTATCAATGTTGAAAACAGTTGTTGCATCCTTGATGAATAAATGTTTATTAAGTTCTTTCCCCCCCAAAAAATAAAAATTGTAGTACATGTAGTACAATTATTTCAGATAAACACTGTTCTTTTGAACTTTCTATTCATCAAAGAATGTTTTACACGACTGTTTTCAACACTGATAATAATCATAACTGTTTCTTGAGCAAACCATCATATTAGAATGATTTCTGAAGGATCATGTGACACTGAAGACTGGAGTAATTATGCTTTGCATCACAGAAATAAATTACATTTTAAAACATATTCAAATAGAAAACAGTTATTTTACATTTTAATAATATTTCACAATATTACTGTTTTTTGTTGTTGTTGTTGGTATTTTTAATAAAATAAATGCAGCCTTGGTGAGCATAAGAGACTTCTTCTAAAAACAATAAAAACTTTTGAACGGCAGTGTATAGGCTAAGTGTGTGTGTATTTAGGTAGGCTATATATTCCCTCATTATGAGTATCTCAGATTATGGTAATTATGCGCAGAAAATTATCCTAAACGAAACAGAATAAAATAGGCTAATATCTAAATGACATGTGAACAGCTTCTAATCATCTCATTTGATAACACACCCCAGCTGATCGAGGTTAACATCCGCTCCGCGCGCCCGCACCTGGTTTTCTTCACACTGAAGTCGGTGCGCATTCGGATTGGCTGGAGTGCCGGTGGCTCGCGCGGGGATCGCGCGGCTCTTCAACTCTCCATCAGAAGGCGAGGAGCGCGCGCTGAAGGAACTTCACTGACAGACGCCGATCCTGATCATGAACTCACCTCAGGAGAGCTGATTTTACCTGTTCACGGCTGATTTACCGCATCTCGCGAAGCCTTGAGAGAAAAACTGCTGAGAAGAGGAGAAACTGAGGATATTTAATCCCAAATATATGTGTTTGACGGGCGTTGGTGGCCGCTGTCTGTCAGAAGAGTGCGCTGAGGTAAAAACCAACGGATTCAACCAACATTTGTTCCGCGTTTAACCGACTCTCCGTCTTTGATTTCCTTGGTTTTACTACAAACAACATCTCCAGAGGCTCCTCTGGTTATTATTTCACCTGACGGCGGATTTTTGCCTTGTTTCGACTGTTTATATGATGGGAAGAAGTAAAAAGACTGCGAGAAGAGAACGAGGCGGATCGGGATTCTTACCGCAGATGATCACTGTGTTGATTTTTAGTATTTTATCGCTCATCCACATCGGTGCGGCTCAAGGTAAGAAAACCCTTCAGTGTTGTTGTTCACGAACGGCAGGTGAAACATCGAACTGTATCGCTGACTGAAGTTTGCGGAATGAGCGAGATAAAGTTTCGTTAAATTATTGGTCTGATAACTGCAAGATTTGCGCATGAAAAGTTGAGCCATCTTTGCACAGACGTGCAGATCAACTTGGATTCTGTCTGATTTAAGTGAACGAGTCTTTGGCGGAATCAGTTAAGTCATTCATTTGCTTGTATTATCAAATTTAATATTTCATGCCAGCGTGAATTGATCGTTTTTATCTCTTGTGTAAATTCCGCGATTCTGTGTTGATCGAATAAAGATCATATTTGTCTACACTCTAAAAATGCTGTGTTGTCTCAACGGTCAAATATGGACCCAACCGTTGGGTTCAAAAATTATTTAAATTTAAACTAACGGTTGAGTAACGACAATATTTGACCGTTGAAACAACCCAGCATTTTTAGTGTATATATTAAATACAAATAATAATTTAATATACTATTATTATCATTATTATCCTTTTTTGTTGCTGTAATTTGTTTATTATTGTTGTTGTGAGTATAAGAGCCTCTTGGTTATATTTGAGCCAGTATCGTCACAGTTGTTTAAATCTCTTTTTATTGAATATCATATACGTGGATGATTGACATTTGGTCTTAATATTAGGTATGAGCTCATAGTGAGGTCATTACTTGAGAAAACTTTGTCTTCTGCTCTGCGGTGTGACTGAACAAAAGCAGGAGTGTGTTTGAATCGCGTTAGAAATTAGCAGTTTCTTAAATGTGTGTTTATGCGCAGACACACACAGATCTGTACCTTCCCGAAATCTTATCGTGCTTGTTAATATCTTTAGTGCTGTTATGAATGCTGAAATCTTCTTACAGGGTATTTGTGTTGTGTTTTTCTGCTTTTAACGGATAAGTGTATTTGATCTGAGTTGTTTTTCAAACCTATCTCTTTTGCTGTAAATAATTTTTTTTGTGTTTGAGTGTGTATACATACATACATACATACACACACACACACACACACACACACACACACACACAGTATATAGGGAGTGAATTTCAAGGGGGACTCAGTTCCAGTAGCCTCCAAACGTTATGTGAATTTCATACATAATATAGTGGGATTTTGTTTGCATCTATGTTTAAAAATATAAAGTATGTCCCCAACTAGGGTCCCCCCCAGTGAATCTCTGCCATATATGAATAATTAAATCCTCCACTTAAGCTATTTTATATTATATATCACTTTATGGCCCTAATTACAAAATGGCAAATTAATGTTCATTTGGGAA
Organism: Coreius guichenoti; assembly: GCA_039654105.1. Classification (NCBI taxonomy): domain Eukaryota; kingdom Metazoa; phylum Chordata; class Actinopteri; order Cypriniformes; family Gobionidae; genus Coreius; species Coreius guichenoti. The sequence continues at coordinate 34,296,700 of CM077190.1, read as the reverse complement.
TATTTTGAGGAAATCAGAGAAACAGGGAAAACTTGCCTATCAAAATATCACTCATGAAGTGTTTGTATTGACAATGTACCCACATTCCCTGTTTCTATTAAGAGTAAAATAAATAGTTGTTTTAATCATTTTTTTTATTGACTATTTCTGCTGTATTTTCAGAACTGCATGCTTTGATTGCATTATAATGAACTAATTAAATGGATTTTCCTCTGGGCATAACATGGTGAGTTAAAAGTGGCTGAAGATGCTTTCAAGTTTGTGTTTGTGGCATATCTCCGATACGCCAGTGCTGATGCCGCTCGGCTCTTAAATGTGTCCGTTCGGTGCAGTGGAGTGTGGGGACTCCATTAAAGGGATTTCGCTGAATAATTGTTGAGTAAGTAAACAGGCAGCCATGTTTCTGACACGGAGGGATGGCACAAAGACCTCCTCCGAGCGATGTTTGACATTGACTTTAACCCTCCCTCAGTGGTTCACATGCAGTTCTACTGTTCAGGTGGACTGGATTCTACTTGTATTTTTGGACATCACTTATTCCGTTCTAATCTAAATGATATATGTGACCCTGGACCACAAAACCAGTCATAAGGGTCAATTTTTTGAAATTGAGATTTATACATCATCTGAAAGCTGAATAAATAAGCTTTCCATTGATGTGTGATTTGTTAGGACAATATATGGCAAATCTGGAATCTGAGGGTGCAAAAAAATCTAAATATTGAGAAAATCTCCAAGTTGTCCAAATGAAGTCCTTAGCAATGCATATTACTACTAATAATAAAATTGATATTTTTATGGTAGGAAATTTACAAAATATCTTCATGGAACACGATCTTTTCTTAATATCCTAATGATTTATGGCATAAAAGGAAAAATTGATAATTTTGACCCATACAATGTATTGTTGGCTATTGCCGCAAATATACCCGTGAGACTTATGATTGGTTTTGTGCTCCAGGGTCACATTATTATTATTATTATTATTATTATTATTATTATTTGAAAAAGTGCTATTTGTGTTGCATGCTCCAGGCTAATACTGCAGTTCCAAAAACGCCAGGAATCGGATTGTTAGAAACCCTATCCAGTCTATCGAGACCTCCCTGGACAATTGTGCATAGTTAATGAGAAACAAGGAAAGGATGAGGAAAAACTATCCAGCTCCAGCATCTGAAGGGCATCGCAGGATGACATAAGCCCGATTCCAAAAGCCCTCGGAGGCCAATGCCATTGACTGTAATGGGAACATGAACCAAGTCTCTTCGTCTCCATTAAGAAGTCGATATTTAGGGAGAACATTGTTTGCGACTAATTAATGGCCCATAGGTTTTTTGGATACTAATGAGCTACATGTTTCCGGTTCACACGGGGATCTGAAGAACTGGCCTGTTCACTTATTTAAGTAAAATTCCCCCGCACTCCTTTCTTCTCCTTATCCACCTATTTTTCACTGTCGATACACTTGTTTTAATTAAGTGCGTGAATTCCCACTCGTCACAGTGTTCTCTTGGCCCTTGCGAGGAGGAGAAGAACGATAAAGAGCAAGTGCCTGAATCAAGTACAGTAAAATCACTGACATCTCCACCACAAGTGCCTGAATATGAATAAGAGGCGACTGTGAATGTCAAGAGGGAGCGTCAGGGATAAAAACCGTGCTGTCCGATCCTGAGAACCCTTGACGATGCTTGGGAGACTATCTTGTCATCCTCTTTAACGGTGTGGATTTGCAGGATGAAGTACATTGGCTGTCTGTTTGAATATGCAGACCCTGAAAGCCGAAGATCCCAAATGTGCATAATCCATTCTTGTACATTTTTGTACTGCTTTTTCTGCAGGATATCCATATGCAATGCTCTATCCTCCTTTTTTTTTAAATTTATTTATTTTCTTTTTATTATGCAAACAAAGGCCTTGTTTGTTCTCTCATACACATAATTACCATTTAAAAAAACGTAGCGCAGTGCCTGCCGAGTGCGTCAAAGCGTGAGTACACTTTTTCCATGTGCGTCCTCTCGCTCTCTCTGTTATGCGTCCTCTGAGCTTTGTTTATGAATGGGGGGCCTAATGCTATTATTTGTATGAAAATATTTTCAATGCTCAAAAAGAGAGTCCAGTAGGTGTAAAAATTCAGTGTAAGTGAGAATGTTATTGCGATCATCATTACTCTAACCGCTTCCCTCCTTGCCTAACGGCCGGGTCTCATGAGCGCTACTAAGGTTACAGCCATCATGGTTGTTCTCCAAATACGTTTGGAAACACAAAGGCAGCATTGTGCGCTGAGCGGCTACTATACTATGACCTAGTGCCACCGTATATCGTAATTCCCTCAGGAGGCTTTTTTTTTTTTGTTTTAGTTGGAGAAAATGAGATCTAACACAGTCACATGCCAGTTAGGGTTGGGTACCATTCACATTTTAACCAGTACCAGTTCCCAACGGTACCTTTTTTCGGTACTTTAGGGATGTTTCCCTCAATAACTGTGCAGAAACTGTAAGTCATTTATAGAAGTGTTATTGACATTATGCCAAAGCTGTCTGCCATTGTCTGTGATGTTTGTTTACTGTAATATTTACCAGTAAATAGTAGGCTACTAGCTACTTAATTAACTGAATTCGTAAAAAACATTTTAATATTTATTTCATTTCTATGAAAAGATTTCCCACAAATTCTGTTTGTATTTTCTGATAATCAAATGAAGACATAAAACATTAATTTAATTTCTTTTAATTTAATTAAACTTTTTTTGTAAACAAAGTGCTGCACAACTGAGCTTTATACTGTTAAAATTAAAACATGGAAGAAAAATTGATTTTTTTTTTATTACTTAAAATAAAGTTTTGATAATTTATTACATTAGTGTTGTTGTTAGTTGTTGTTGTTGTTGTTATTGTTATTATTATTATTATTATTATTATTATTATTATTATTATTATTACTACACTGAGCTGATCTAAATTCTACTGTACAACAGTAATATATTTGTCAAGTTAAACCGAACTTTTATTTTGACGGGTTGCTGTGAAGAGCTTTGAGTTTCTGTGTGTTTATGATATGATGAGCATTTTACCGTTTCATTTGAGAAAATCTATCATGAAGTGACTCTCAGAGCGACTCTGGAGATGAAGTTCATGCATTCATGTCCTCGTATGAGATGGCAGAGATGGAAACACGTGACCGTCATGCGCAATTCAGTGTGTGTGTATGTGTGCGTGTGCGTGAGGTAAATTAAACCACATGTCTGCTCCATTCATTCACACAGAGACACACAGGACACGCAGGATTCGTATTTAAAGGGGTCATGAACTGAGAAATCAGATTTTCCTTGAGCTTTTGACATATAAGAGGTCATCATACTATAAGAATATCCTTTCAGAACTGAAAACTTCCTTGTTAGTCCAATAAAAGCTTTTATTGACACCAGGCCCAGCTAATGACAGGTTTTTCAAAGTGGGGATCTATGACGTCAAAGGGAGGCAAGCACCGCCTCTCCAGAAGATCATCAACGCCCACTTCATCACTGCCTGTTTAGCCCCGCCCACGATTCACACATGACATGCAATAGAATAGGTAGTCTAAAAGTAACATAGGCCTACGTGGTGTTAAACCAGATCGAGCTACCAAGCAATAAACATGCCGTTGAGGATTACAAAACATTGTGCAGTGCCTGGGCTCGACAGTAATGCAACATGTAAGTAACCGTGTTCATTCTAATGCCTGATCTGAAATGTAATTATTCATGTACAGTCAGATGTTCTTTGTCTGTGTGTCAGTAAATCAAACCAGTGACTAAACGTCAACTTGCGTTGTTTCTCTTAGTAGGATGAAAAAATCTGTTATTTAACGGTGATTCAATTCTATAAAGACAGCGATCAAAGAAAGCTCCCTTTGCAATCGTTGAAGCAGCGCGCGCTGGAGCTGTCAATCAAACAGGGAGAGTTTATCAGTGACTCCCGTTTTATTCAACGAATCTCTTAACTATATCACGTTTGCACTGTTAGTGAAGATGAAAGCATTCGTTAGTGTGCAGAAACTGAGTTGCAATGACGAGATCACTGCTTTCATGAGCTCAACATGTCTGTGATCGGCTGCAATGTTCATCTCTGCAATCTTTCATGCCACAATCTCAATATAATGCCATATATCTGAATATAATGCAACACTTTTCACGATTAGTTAACCATGAGAGCTGTAATAGTAAAAATGCGCTAAAACAGAGAGTAATACTTTGCTATTTCAAATGGAAAGACGTTAGCCAATCACAGCAGTGGGTGTTTACACTGAAGTCTCACAGCAGCCAATCACAGCAGTGGGCGTTTACACTGAACTCACAGCAGCCAATCACAGCAGTGGGTGTTTACACTGAACTCACAGCAGCCAATCACAGCAGTGGGTGTTTACACTGAACTCACAGCAGCCAATCACAGCAGTGGGCGTTTCCACTGAACTCACAGCAGCCAATCACAGCAGTGGGCGTTTACACTGAACTCACAGCAGCCAATCACAGCTGTGGGCGTTTACACTGAACTCACAGCAGCCAATCACAGCTGTGGGCGTTTACACTGAACTCTCACAGCAGACACGCCCCTTAAAACAGAGCGTTCAAACCAGAGGGCTAAAATCAGGGTAGGAAAAGTGCCTTTTATTTATAAATTGACAATTTTTGATGTAAAAAGCATTCTAACATTATAAGTGCACCCCAGGAAACATCATAAAGCAATAAAACAACGCAGTTCATGACCCCTTTAAATAGTCTTTTCGCGGTTTAATATTCACAGACACTAGTCTGTATCACCAGATGCGTTCTCAGGTACCGAAATTGGGCACTGATTGATTTAATGTGAATCGGTACTCTGTAGTACCGGTGCCCTTAAAAGTACAGAGTTCGGTACCCAACCCTAGTGCCACCGTATATCATAATTCCCTCAGGATGCCGTGATGTAGAGCATTCCAAAAGGCGTTTTAGTTGGAGAAAATGAGATCTAACAGAGTCACGTGCCTGTGAAGGTAAAGGTCGAGCCAAACGGTGCGTCATCAGAAACTTCTTCGTCGCCTTGTGGACCGTCAGCATTGCATGCTGTTTGTTGGCCTTCCCCCGTGCTGAGGATATTTTTCCGTGATAATTGCTGTGAAAGTCGTGCTGAGGTTGCAGCTCTTCTCTCCTGACGTCACGTCGCGCTCTGCCTGTGTAAAAGATGTATTACAGTATGCGCTCGGCATTGTCTATGGCGAATCGCGCCGTATCCAGCTGTGCGGGTAGGTGAGCGAGCAAAGTCACGGCAATGACAGCCTCTATTCGCTGCAAAAAAGAGGAAAGGGGAACGGGGAGTGGAGTGAGTGCAATTAATCACACACTGTCACCCTGTAAACTACAGGGGAAGCATCAAAGTGCAGCACTGGGTTCTATTATCAGTCCATTAGTGGGATACTTCAAGCATTGCACTGCAGAAGTGACTGACCTGTCTGTCAACAGATCTCACGGCCAACACCGTGCAAACGTGGTCTTGAATATGGAGTGATGTTACGCTTCTCCTTTAATGTAATGAGTTGCGTTGTGAAATCCAAACCCAAACGCTCAAAGCCTCTTTGTTTTCCACTTACAGAAAGGCTGCCGCTCGGAGAATCCTCAGTGTCCAATTATAGTTGAGGATCAGAGAAATGTAATTTACAGTCCCTGCTCCTCATGGAGAGGGTAATTGTGATCAGGAAATGGAGAGAGAGATGAGAGTTATTACCAGTCAAGGGGTTTCACTCAGGGCAGTTGTGGAGAGGAGAGTGACGCCTCTTTTTACAGTTTTGAAGGATAGATTTCGGTCTTTTGGGAGCGGACAACGCCCGGCCATAAACGTACACGACCGCATACTGGCCCGGCTGGTGGTCGGCGCCAGTGTCCAACCAGACGTAGCATTTTGGTTCGTTTATGAAGGTCAGAAGTGAAATGTGATTTTTCTGCAGCACCAAAGCGAACTGTACTTTCGAATGGCTTCGAAACTCAAATTGCTTACCAAATAATTAAAAAGAAATGGCAAGTAAAGGCCAGCTCACACCAAGGACGATAACTATAACGATAAAGAAGTCTTAATATACAAGAATAGCCACAGCACAACTATAGTGATAACGGCATAGAGAAACAATATGGTTGGAATCACTTTCAGAACGATTTTTTTCTAGCTGATGAACGATAAATATTCACAGCCAATCAGAATCCATGCTGCAGACGTCAAAACAGTAGCGTGCGGTTAGAAAAAACTGAGTGATATCAAAGTCCCTTTAAGACGAGTAATTTCACTCAGCGGCCATCTTTGAGCTTCTATCTCTTTGAATGGGGAAACATCAAATTCTCAAACTGTTCGCCAAAGTTAGGATTAAATTTCATATTTGAAATCCCCAATGAAATCTGACAACTGTCTCATAAATTCTGTTTCTAAACGATTGAATCATGACAAAAACATGCATTTTTTTCAGCCTGGACAAAGCTAATGCACATGCATAGTGCTATGCGCGTGTTGTTTCTATAGCAACCGGAGCTTCTAACGGCAGCTGCAGTGACGTGATGACTACTAATCAACGATTGGCTCTTTCATTTAGAAGGCGGGGCTTGTTCGCCATATTGGGCATTGCACTTTCTCCCATTCATAAGTAATCGGAGTGCACCGTCTTCCTATATATATATATAAAGTCTTTGGCGATATGGTTTAGACGCTAATATAGTTAACGTTATAGTTATCGTTCTTGGTGTAAACAGGCCTTAACACATTGAATTAAATGTGAAGTTTTGAAAGAACATTTGTTACAGTATTTATTAATCTTTGTTAATATTAGTTGATTAAAATATAGCTGTTCATTGTTAATTCATGTCAGCTCAGTTTTATTAAATAATATTAACATACAAGTTTTGATTTTAATGAAGTTAATTAGTAAATGTTGAAATCAACATTAAGATTAATAAATGCTTCAGAAGTATTTTTCATAGTGTTATCATATGGAACCTTATTGTAAAATCAATGTTACAGAAAAATAACGTTTTGCTGTGTAGTTGCACAGTGAGGTTTAATGCTTTGTGTTGTGGTAGTGATGCATAAAATAAGTCAAATCATATGCATATCCTTTGTAGTATATTTGAAAAGTCATTATTTTGTTTGCTGCCTCTAGTGATGCAGAAAATACTCTTCACCTCTGACCTTCTTAAATGAAGCAGAACGTTGCATCATTTGTCTTGCAACAACAGAGCAGTCCTGCAGTAAAAGCGTTGTCATTTCGGATGGTTGTTCTTGTGTGTTTTTCTTGTCATTGTGGCTTAATAGCAGAACAGCGCTTTTTGGTTATTGCATGCATGGGCCGCGGCTATAAAAAGCACACGGTCCCACCAGAAACACTTTGCTTTTAGCTGCGCTGTCGTGTGATGCTCTCCCTCTAGGCTAAAAGTGGTGTCCAATCAAACAAGATGCCTGCTGGGATACTGTCACAGCGTGCACGAATGAGTTTACTAGCAAGCTCTTATCGTCACTTACTGTGGCAGAAAAAATCATATTACTAAGTCACTGTTAAACGCTCAGCCATACGCTTCCTGACAATAGAGGTGAGAGTGTGTTAATCTGAATGTCAATCAAAGACCAAGAAATGCATACAATCCTTTCCAAATTCTGTAAATAGCCACACAGCCTCTAAAATTACATTTGAGTTGTTGATGTGACATGGCATTTTCACTCACACAAGATAAAAATGAATATAATTAGTATTGTCATCATTTAAAATGCAGTAAATGGTTAAACATTTCTTTCTTACATGGACCTGTTGATATAAAAACTGCTTTGTCTTTAGATTTTTTTTTTTTAACATTTGAGCCAAATCTCAAAATTGTCCTATGGTGTGACTGTAATAAATTACAACTTTTATAAATTAAAAAGAAAAGCATACAAATGTTAATAAATACCTCAGGCATCATTTTACAAGTGTCTATTTTAGTAAATGACAATCTTTTTTTTTTTTTTTTTCATCCATATATTTCTGAAAGCGTAGGAACTTGATACATTTTGTCACTGAAAACCATGAAAAAAATAAATTGGGCACGGACAACTTTAATTAGTTGAAGGTCATGTTGTCTGTTGTCCTTTGGTGCGACTCCCCTTTATTCTTAATTCTTTCTGTCACACCATAGGACACATTTCAGTAAAAATGTGCAAAAAACAATGAAAGAATTGACAATGTTAGTGACCCCTTATATTTTCTCAAACATCAGACTTCACACTACATAACAATATGCATTTAGCATTTTTTTTTACTGCTTATTTGTCACCTACACATTTGCCAAATTATTAGTGTTCTTAGCTAATGCACAGCGCTTGTCCGCCGGCCAAATTGACCATCATGGGATGGATTTTTGTTGTGCATACTGATGTAATGAAAGGGCCGCGCACCGCTGTTCACCGTAGAGGGAGGCCGGGACAAGCAATCACCGCCCTGCTGGAATCATGGGAACATGAGACCCACGCGTTTCCATTTCCTATCTTCACTTTATCAGCCTCCTGGCTCTGTTATTCTTTAGCTCTGCAGACAGCAGATGAAAGCATAGCACAGATAAATGTTTGTGCTTTCCTGTTTTTATGGGGCTTAAACAAGAACATACATTTACTTGGTACTTTGAGGTTTTCCTCGGATTCTGCTTTCCATTAAAGGACCCATGCAGCCAGAGAGATGATAAGAGGTCAATGTGAGTCCTACTGTTGACTTTGCAGTAAAGTCGGAGCTCAAAAGGGGACTAGAGGGTCTGGTCCATGATGGTCATTAGAGAAACGCTGCCTCAGGCCAGGCTTGATTTTACTTGAGTCGTGCTTTAAGTTTAATGCACAGACCTGCAGTTGGTTTTTATTATCATGGACAGGTGCTTTGTGGGCAGCAGAGAAGCTCTTGGTTAGCCAACATTAAATGTTGTTCACAACCAGTTTATTTCTGCACTGTAAAAAAAGGCAACCTATTGCAGTCAATTTGTTAACTCAAGTCAACTAAAATAAAAACTGTAAAACTTTTGTTAATCTAATGAACTTAAAAAGATATTTCACCATAAAATGAATTAATGTTTGATGTGAAATTCATATTGCTTTTTTTTTTTTTTTTTTTTAATTGATTTCTCATGACAGTAGGGTTGGGTTTTTTACGATACCGGTGCCTAAATGGATACTTTTTTTTAAATTTTTTTATTTTTTTTTATAAATTTATTTTTTTATTTTTTTTATTTAAGAGCCACAAAACGACGGTGGATTTTTATTTGGGGAAAAAAGTCTTTAAATTGAACAATTTATTAAAAGTAAATAAATACAAAACACAACAAATTTACTCAACAAATTCACAATAAAACCTCATCCACCTAACCCAACTACAATAATTTAACATTAAATAACAGCAGTCGTTTGTATTCTTGGTATGCTACAAACCAGCTTCAAGTTTCAGTAATTATTTTGCAGAAATGCCTTCTCTGGATAAATATTTATTATTTCCATGGCGACGCGTCATTCTTGTCACATGACACCGCAGCCACAATAGCGCTGTATGACCAATGTATTGCTTTTATTTCCTTTTTTATTTTTTATTCAAATTTTATTCATATTCATGTGTTTCATCATCTAAAACCCTTTATAATAAACGTTAGTTGATCTATAATGCGCGATCTATAGTTTGCACCGCAATTCAGAGAATGGGATCTGTCAGATTTACATCACGTAAATTCATCCACGTCTCACGAAACACATGAAAGTAAGTGACCGGTGAACTGGGAGAAGAATAGAGTAAACTATAGAGTTAACTATATAATGTGTATCTGATATAAATAAGACAGTCAAATTATAACTGACATCAGTGTGTGTTTATTGCTAGTGCTTATGTGCATTTAAATGTCTGAAACCTAAAATAAACATTATGTGGTTGAAAACACTGAATAGTTGTGATATGTGACAAGCACTGAGCGTCTGTCTCTGGCTCGGTGCCAACCAGAGAGCAAAAGCACGTTTGAATTTAAGTGGCACTGAAGTCTGCGTTCTGATTCGGTCCGGTTACATACAGGTTATAATGTATAGGCACCGGGTTTCGGTACGCATCCCTACACGACAGTCGAGCACAGAAGACCAATGGCCAAAGTCAGGATTTTCATTAAATAATACATTAAACTTCGTTTTTTAGAACACTTGGAATATACGGCACGTGTTGCATTGGATCATTGTGATACTTTTGCGTTATTTTTAAAAAGCTTGATACTGGTCGGTATATGGACGAGCGCGAGAGGGACATTTAAAAAAAATCTCTTTTGGTGGTCTGAACAAGAGAGAACGTAGAACATACTTCATCAAAACAACACCAGGCTGAGTAAATGATAACTTTCATGAATTCTTGTCAAGGCAACTAAAGATTATCAATGCAATGAGCTACAAACCTCGTTCTTTCATAGTTATGGTTATTATTATATTTAAGTCTTTCTACTGTTCAGTTCAATGTGTTTAATTCAGTATAAATTTAGCCAGCAAAATGATGATAATTTTTAATAGTTACCACATAATTATTACAAGCTGCAATGCATGCAGGGAACTTTGTTTGTATATAACATTATATAAAATTGTTTGTTCAAGTTGGGACAACATTTGGACAGGTATTGAGTTGAGTATCTAAGGTCAATAAAACAACTTTTGTTACCAACATATTTAGAGTACTCTTGTTCAGTGCACACAGAATAATAAATCCTACTAATTTTTTATTTTATTTTTTTTGTTCAAGCTACTTTTTTTTTTTTTTACATTTGTTAGAACTTTTTTATTTAAGGAAAGTAAATGAGTCAGGCGAACCCCGCACCTCTACAGAGGGAATCCTGCAGGTTATTATTCTCCATTTGGGGCTTTTAGACTGATCCCTGCGTCTGGATCACGCCGCTATCAGCTCGCCGTCAGACAGTGATGAAGCGTTCTCCTCCTGACACATCCTCGACCCGGCCCAAACATGTTTTGTCAGAGGGAATAACTAAACCCAAGGCCCGGAGAGCACAAGCCCTGTCAGATAAAGATGCATGAATACCACGCATTCATCTCTCCGGAATCAATCTTCTGGATAATTCCCCCCATATTTCTTCTTTTTAGTTATCTACAAAACTGCCAAGCAGAGTTTTAAACCGCTTTAGTGAGTGCGTGTCACAATGTCAATGCCTAATGTTGTTTTTTGGTCCGGTTAAATGAGGTGCTAAATTACAGCCACATATTGTGTGATCCGTTCAAGGCCGCGTTCTCGTTTGAGCATCTAGTGCTGAACAAAGTAATGAGAATCTATCCGCGTTGTACTACTTTTATGATTCATGATCTCGCGGCGTTTCAGAGGCAAAAACTCTTGCTTTCATGTTCTGGTGTGGTTCTCTTAATCTTGGTGTGTGTTTGTCTCTGTTTTCCATGTATAAGCAGTTGCTCTGTGTTTGGACCATTAGTTTATCTGCGTGTGATATCACACGGTAAACCCAAACTCAGCACTTTCATGTTCAGTCACATCTCCAGGCCGTTTCCCCGGGGTCCGCGAGCCGTGAGTGCTTAACTGGGCCATGCTCGCTGGGGCTAATTTTGCAGGAGCCCGATTGAGAATCGTACAGTAGTAAGTCTCCTTAATGAAGGCTTTCTGCATGACCTGCCGCATTCGTACCCGCGGGGAAAAGTGTATCACAGCAATACCACCACCACCACCTACAAGAATGGTGGGCATTGAGATGAACTGCCAAAGACAAGGTGGTGTCCGTTGAGAGCGTTAAACATTGTTAATCACATGCCCTCAATGAGGACGCTTTACTGCGGGTGGGCCGAGCAACAAGCCACAAAACTGCATTTAAAGGGATAGGTCACCCAAAAATGAAAATTACCCCATGATTTACTCTCCCTCAAGCCATACTAGGTGTTTGACATTCTTCTTTCAGACGAATGCAATCGGAGTTTTATTAATAAATGTCCTGGCTCTTCCAAGCTTTATAATGGCAGCGAATGGCTGTTTCTGTTTTGAAGTCCATAAAAGTGCATCCATCCATCATAAAAGTGCATCTATCCATCATAAAAGTGCTCCACACGGCTCCGGGGGTTAATAAAGGCCTTCTGAAGCGATGGGTTTGTAAAAGAAAAATATCCATATTTAACACGTTATAAAGTAAAATATCTAGCTTCCGGCAGACCGTGTTCAACTTACGAAGAAAGTGTAACTGGCGTGATGATGATGTCAGACGTAGTGTAAGTGTTTTGAACTGCGAGAGGCGTTACACTTTCTTTGTAGGTTGAGTACAGAAGGCGGTCTGGCCGTGTGGAGCACTTTTATAATGGATGGATGCACTTTTTTGGGCTTCAAATTTTGGGCTGCCATTATAAAGCTTGGAAGAGCCAGGACATTTTTTTTTTTAATAAAACTCCGATTGTATTCGTCTGAAAGAAGAATGTCAAACACCTAGTATGGCTTGAGGGAGAGTAAATCATGGGCTAATTTTCATTTTTGGGTGAACTATCCCTTTAATTGTGTTGTTCGCTGCCGCATCATAAAAATCACCCGGGAAACAAAAACACTGGAAAAACGTCAGGCTGGAATCCTCTGATTAAATCTGACCATTTAAAAAGCCCATTAAAATAGAGCTCCTGGAATCAGGGCGAAGCGAGAATTCCGTCTCCTGTGGGCATTCCGAAAATTCCACACTAAAACTACAACAACAATTTACCGGCCCAAACGAGGCCCTCCAAACATAGACAGGGAAGTAGATAAATAAAATATCCTCTTCTAAAGTGACAGGAACCGTAATGGAAGTGGTGAATGGCTGGATAAAGTGGAGAGTCAGCATTGCACTGGGACGAGAAAAGTGACTTTGTGTTTATTGACAACAGACCGACTGAAAGCAACCATTTCTGACATCGTGCACAAAAGCTTCTGTCTTTTTAGTGTTGGTTAGGGATGGGCAGCTTGACGGTGTGTTTACAGTGTGTCAGCCAACAGAGACGCATATCCACAGCTGCACAATGTGGCGCATTAATATAGATTTAAACTGAGGTGCGGTCACAGCTTTATGTATATTGGCTATTTTATTATGGTTTCAAATGGGACTTAGAATTTTTTTTATATATATATATATTTTTTTTTAACTGTGTGTATTTTTGTAAAAGTCTTCTATAATATGAAGCTGTTTTTACTTTATTTTATATTTCATATATTTAATAAAAAACCTCCTCAATGTACAAAAATCACTGGGGCAGAATCCTTAAAGGGTGTATAATATAATATGATAGGAAAAAAATTACAGTTACTGTGTTATTTTTATTCCCATCCTTTTTTTATTACATTTTTTGCAGACATATAAAAGGTGTTACAACTGTTGCAAAATGAGAGAAGGTGTCTGAAAAAAAAGATGAAAAAGCTGCTCATCAATCCTGCATTTATTTGATCAAAAATACAGAAACTAATATTGTGAAATATTATTACAATTTAAAATAATGGTTTTCTATTTTAATATACTTTAAAATATAATTTATTCCTGTGATCGAAGCTGAATTTTCAGCATCATTACTCCAGTCTCCAGTGTCACATGATCCTTCACAAATCATTCTAATATGAGGATTTAATACTCGGTATATCTGGGATCTTTTTTCAGGATTCATTGATGAATAAGTTAAAAAGAACAGCATTTATTCAAAATAGAAATCTTTTCCAACAATATAAATCTTTACTATCACTTTTTATCAATTTAACACATCCTTGCTGAATAAAAGTATTAATTTCTTTCAAAAAAATAAAGAAAAAAAAAAAAATTACTGACCCCAAACTTTTGAACGGTAGTGTATACTGGGAAGACTTTATTTTAAGGTGTAATTGTTACTTTATTTATTTATTTATTTATTTATTTATTTATTTATTTATTTATTTTTTAAAACATGTACTTACTATTTGATTAGGGTTTGGTTGAGGGTTATTTGCATGTAATTATGCATCATTTACTGTTATTACTATACATGTAACATATGTAACAAGGACACTGTAAAATAGTGTTACCGTATATTGTTATAAAAAGATTTCTATTTTAAATAAATGCTGTTCTTTTTTTAAAAATTTTATTCATCAAAGAATCTTGAAAAAAGTATCACAGGTACCCAAAAAATATGAAGCAGCACAACTGTTTCCTACATTGATAATTAATCATCATATGAGAATGATTTGTGAAGGATCATGTGACACTGAAGACTGGAGTAATGATGATAAATTCAGCTTTGATCACAGGAATAAATTATATTTTAAAGTATATTAAAATAGAAAACCATTATTTTAAATTGTAATAATATTTCACAATATTACAGTTTTTACTGTATTTTTGATCAAATAAATGCAGGCTTGATGAGCATAAGAGACTTCTTTCAAAAACATTAACAATAGTAATGTTTGCAAACTTTTGACTGGTGCTGTGTATGTGTATATATAATTTGTTTTCTCTTACTTTTGGTTTGTGACCAGGGTTTTAAATGAAATGATAAAGCACTTCTTCTTTCTGTAAAATATTTTATTCACTGGAAACTATTTTTTTTTAATATGACTGGGAATTCCAGTGTCAGTAACTATACCATGATATACTGTCACCATGATATAGAGTTACTCATTCCATGTTTCTGTCCAACCGCCCACCCCTTGTGTCGCTGCCATCGTTTGTTAATGTGTATGTGCCTGTGCATTCATTATTAACTTGAGACATTTTTAGCTCCGTCTGTCTGCAGGATGCAGTTGGCGGCTTCTCTCTGTCAGTCAGGGGTCATAAACTCTGTGCAATAATGAGCGCTGGCTGATTCTCCGTGCATTAAGCGTCTCTAACACACTCTCACGGAAACGCAGGGATTCACCCATGACACAGGAAATGTATCGACTCCTGGCCGAGGGGCGCCGGGCGACCCTGCCAGGTTCTCGCTGGCGCTGGACCAGAGAGTTGTTTAAAGGGAACAGCGGTGCGCTCATTCACGAGTCTGAAGTGCCGAACGCCGCTGTTGCCGTTTCAGGGAGTTGTCAGATTTGAATTACAGCCCCTTGAATGCTTTCCTTCAGTAGCCGTTCTCATAAATTCAACCCGCCGCACAGTTTTTTGCCTCTTGCATTTGTGAGAAAACACGTCAGTAAATCTCGACATGGTTGTTCTTTCAATAAAGCTGCAAAAGTTCTGCACTTTACTGGTTACATTTTTGTGCTTTATCGTTGTTGTTGTGAGGGAAATGTTTTATTGTACCGGCGTGTTCCAGCACTGAGGTTCTGCGCCAACGAAAGCAATGATTTGGGCCAGAAAGGAAAAGGAGTAAACAGGAGGAAGCGGAGGACGGATGAGGGAGTCTAGGATAGCAAAACTCTCCGATTTCTTCCTAAACCCAACAAGGCATATTCAGACACATTAACCACTGCTATTCTTGACCGGTTTTCTTGCTATTTGTATATGTAAATCAAAACCTGCAGTCTGCAAACAATAGACCGCTGAGCTCAAAAGCATGCTTTTTCCCCTTGCACATATACATGTTTCCTTTTTCATCCCCTTTCTTGTCATGTGCAAATGATTTTATGTGGAAATCTGATCTCTTTTGTGCTGCGTTTAGGAGGAACGCAAGAAATCACAGGCCGTGTTTGGTTTCAGCCGATTTCTCATTCTGGCAGTTGTTTCCACACTGGTTGAGTTTTAGCGACGTAGGCACATGAAATATGGGCATGAATATTTACTTTTTTAGCTCTGGACTTGCTTTTTCTCTCTTGTTTGTTTTCAGTAGTGCCTGACAGGACACATGATAGTATTTCTACAATCTCTGCTCAGTAGTGTTGGGCGATATGCTCCATTTTCATATTGTTAGCCCGTGAGACCGGCGATACACGATACTATTGTGGGGGACGGGGCTTACTTATTTGATTATTAGCTAGCTTATTTATCTGCTTATTTCTTTACTCATTAATTTGCTTATTTAAAGGGATAGTTCACCCAAAAATGAAAATTAGCCCATGATTTACTCTCCCTCAAGCCATCCTAGGTGTATATGACATTCTTCTTTCAGACGAATACAATCAGAGTTATATTAATAAATGTCCTGGCTCTTCCAAGCTTTATAATGGCAGTGAATGGCTGTTTCTGTTTTGAAGTCCATAAAAGTGCATCCATCCATCATAAAAGTGCATCCATCCATCATAAAAGTGCATCTATCCATCATAAAAGTGCATCCATCCATCCATCCATCATAAAAGTGCATCTATCCATCATAAAAGTGCATCCATCCATCCATCCATCATAAAAGTGCATCTACCAGCATAAAAGTGCATCTATCCATCATAAAAGTGCATCCATCCATCCATCCATCATAAAAGTGCATCTATCCATTTATAAAAGTGCATCTATCCATTTATAAAAGTGCATCTATCCATCATAAAAGTGCATCCATCATCATAATAGTGCATCTATCCATCATAATAGTGCATCTATCCATCATAAAAGTGCTCCACACGGCTCCGGGGGGGTTAATAAAGGCCTTCTGAAGCGAAGCGATGGGTTTGTGTAAGAAAAATATCCATATTTAAAACTTTACAAACTGTAATCTCTAACTTCCGCTAACTGTGGTACGCGCGTTCACAAGAGCCTGGCTTTCTCATGCTGTTACAAACGCAGCATTTTGACTTTTTTAGATTTTTCAAGAGAGTCGGCGTTTGCGATTTATTTCTCCCATAACTACCGTGAAAAGCTTGCTCTGTCTGGATGCGCTTAATAAGGACACTTTATATATCCTATCGCATGCGCACACTTCAATAAGCCCAAAGAATGCAGGTTAATTTGTTTACATCCCGGGAAAAATCGGGGTAAGAGGCAAAAAAATAGCTGAGTTGATCGGTTTATGCTTAAGAACGTGCATGTAAACACGTTCACTTATTCCCTGAAAGAGAAACAAAACTGTCCAAGCTTTTCTGTCACTGCATTAAAGGGATAGTTCACCCAAAAGTGTAATTTCTGTCATTAATTCCTCTCCCTCATGTCGTTCCAAACCCGTCAGACCTTCGTTCATCTTCAGACACTAATGAAGATATTTCTGATGAAATCCAAGAGCTCTCTGATCCTCCATAGACGGCAATTTACACTTTCAAGGCCCAGAAAGGAAGTAAAGACATCGTTAAAATAGTCCATGTGACTCCAGTGGTTCAACCTTAATGTTATGAAGCCACGAGAATACTTTTATCTAATTGTGTACTTAAATCTATCTGATTGGTTGATTGTAATCCATTACATGCCTTTCTCTCAAAGTTATCTGACATTATCAAGAGGAATTTATTCTGACACAGTTTAACTCTGAGTTCTTGTCATATTTTATTACCATTTTCTAAAACTAGTGAATAAACTGTGATAATGTGAGAATGTTGAAAGTGTCTGAATAAATTTTGGTTTGACTGTAGGTCCTAAAATTAATTTAATAATAATACTAGCCTTAAAATAATAAGGAAATGAGCCAATTATCGTCTTGATAATATCGTCGATACATGATACTCTCGTCTATCGGCACAACCCTACTGCTCAGACTCTCAAGAGTACAAACAGCCCGTAAAATAGAAATGAGCGACATTTGAGAGCCAGTCTTGGGCAGTTGAGATGTTTATCTGAAAGGAGTCGACATCGCAGAGAGGGTCACCGTTAGACCAAAAACAAGAGGCTTGACTGATGTATGAAAGCAGCGAAACCACTGTCATTTCGTCTCAAGTTCTCCTGAGGCTCTTCTCTGTCCTCGAGTCCCTGTACCTTCCTCTCGCCTTTCCTCAGGTTCCCGAGCGCAGTAGCGAGATGTGCATTGATGTACTGTGAG
This sequence comes from Coreius guichenoti, assembly GCA_039654105.1. NCBI lineage: Eukaryota > Metazoa > Chordata > Actinopteri > Cypriniformes > Gobionidae > Coreius > Coreius guichenoti. Next base: position 34,278,863 of record CM077190.1, on the reverse strand, counting down.
TCTGTGACTGATAGTTTGTGATGGGCATTTTAAAAGTGTATTTCAGATCACAGTCGCTCATTGTCCCAATGGTCTCGGGGTTACAGAAAAGTCCCTTGTGTTGTGTAATCTGCAAATGATAAAAAGCATTTTCCCTCCAGCCGCAGTAACTTTATATCATTGAGCTGGCGTGGCGTCCCAGGCCTGGATTTTTTTCCCCCATATTGTTGCGATTATGTGTGCGTGTGGGTTGGAGGTGAAAACAGTAGCCCCATTTTCTTTTCTATTTAGCCAGCTGAATGTGCTGTAAGAGCCGTTTGTGAGAGGGGGAAAAACGCCGGTTCGAGTTTCTCACCAGATATGGAAGAGATGAAGCAGATAATGATTTGTTAACTAGGGTCTTGCATGGCCTTTCCCAGCTTTTCCAGAACATTTCAAACGTTTCCATTCGCCTTGCATGAACACTAGAACAATCACTGTGTGTCTGGATCTGAATGGTTTTCCAATGCTTATAAAATAATTGTTTGTATGAAAGAACAGTCAAGGTTTTTAAGTGTGCTCAAAACAAAAGAAATGTAGGCCATATGCAGATTTCAGCAGCATTGTTTCTTTGTACTGTGCGGCGCTTTTTGATCATTTGTTCGTTTTCATTCTCTCAGCTGGTCGCAAAAACCCGGCCGACTCATCTGTGCATTTCTGCATTAATTTTCCCAAGCTTTATGTATTATGTACATAAGTATTATGGCTCTTGTATGAGTGTTTGCAAGGCAGCACTGTATTGAAATCTCCTTTCACTTATTATTTTCTAACTTTGACTTGCATTTCCAATTTAACTTACCATTCAGAATCAAAGTGATGACATCGTTGTGATATACACCGATCGGGCATAACATTATGACCTAATATTGTGTTGGTCCCCCTTTTGCTGCCAAAACAGCCCTGACCCGTTGAGGCATGGACTCCACTAGACCCCTGAAGGTGTGCTGTGGTATCAGGCACCAAGATGTTAGCAGCAGATCCTTTAAGTCCTGTAAGTTGCGAGGTAGGGCCTCCATGGATTGGACTTGTTTGTTCAGCACATCCCACAGATGCTCGATTGGATTGAGATCTGGGGAATTTGGAGGCCAAGTCAACACCTCAAACTCATTGCTATGCCGCCCCATACGCAACAAACTGCGATGCACTGTGTATTCTGACACCTTTCTATCAGAACCAGCATTAACTTCTTGAGCAATTTGAGCTACAGTAGCTCGTCTGTTTGATCGGACCACACGGGCCAGCCTTCGCTCCCCACGTGCATCAATGAGCCTTGGCCGCCCATGACCCTGTCACCGGTTCACCACTGTTCCTTCCTTGGAGCACTTTTGATAGATCCTGACCACTGCAGACCGGGAACACCCCACAAGAGCTGCAGTTTTGGAGATGCTCTGACCCAGTCGTCTAGCCATCACAATTTGGCCCTTGTCAAACTCGCTCAAATCCTTACGCTTGCCCGTTTGAAGGCAATGAAGGTGATGAAGAGATAGTCAGTGTTATTCACTTCACCTGTCATAATGTTATGCCTGATCGGTGTATATCTTTTCTTGCATGCGTTTTCCTGCTGAATTTGCTTACTGAACTGATTGGCTTTCTTTCTTACACACATCTATATTGCACAGTGCTATTAATCTCCGCAGGCAGCACTTTTTTATTATTTTACCCGTAATGTAATGTTGTTCATTTGCTGCCCTGCAAGCACTTCTAGTTTGCTTATTTTCCTATTTCGCTGTAAAGAGGAATGTTGCACTTGCCCAGACTTTTCCGCTCCGATCAGAATACATTAGGAAGAAGGTTTGGATGTGGCCTCATACATCATTCTGATGGTCATAACCCAAATGGCTTCGCCTACGGGCGTGAGTAGCCCTCGTCAATGGACAGTCTCTTTATTAATTGTATTCGGGCCTTGTTTTGTCCTGTCGAGTCTTTTTTCCCTTCCCCTCACCTCTGAAGATAAATAACCGTTCAGCAGAAGGTTTCAGATGGTAATTGACAGGCAGCACTAAACAAATTCACTTGCCCTCCGCCGGGCCTCACCCACCCCTCCCCTCCTAAACCCATCTAATCTAACTAATGCCCCCGTTTTTGTGCTGGAAAGTGAATTAAAAACAGCCAACTCAATACCTGATCCATATCAGGCTGCTAGTTGCATGCACATTAGCCGTTCGTCTGCAGCCCCTGTAATTGTGTTACACCACTTGAAGGCTGTAACTATTAGGAACATACAATCTCCCTGCCGTCGTAAATCGTAGCCTCCGCAGCCCCGAAGGCTCCCAATACCCAGATTAAGAGCCGATCCGGATGGAGGGATGGAGCGCGGGGCGAAAATCTCCCCCGAAGCCACAGGCGGCCGTGGAAAGCATCTTAGTGAGGAGGAGTACAGTTATTGGGTTGGTAGATCTTTCCGGGAAGCCGTTCACTAATCAGCATCTTTCTGCTCGCCACCATATTTCATCCCTATTGTGCTCCACGCCCAACAGCGTGGCCTGTTTTTCTCGGTCTTTCTCTTTCCTCCCTCCCCTCCGGTTTCTCCAGCCCTTCATGCCTGCTATCTGTCTTCATTCTTACAGCCAAGAATATGCCGGAGACCACACCAGGCTTATAATCTCCTGCTCTCATTTCTCACTGCCTCTTATAGAAAGACTCTTTCTTTTCTGGGCTTTCTTTTTTTTCTTTCTTTCCCTGTAACTTTGAAAATAGCTGCGTGACGTCACTAGATCTCTTTCTGTAAAGCCGTTTGTAAGCTTAAAGGTGATTTCTAGTGTCTCCAAAATTACTCACTTCAGAAGAAAAGGTTCAGGTCAGGCGTTTCATATACTGAACCTTTTCCCATCATGGGATCATTTTATGGTTTTAGTTTTAATTTAATTTTGTTTTAATACATTGCATTTTAAGGATTAAACAGCTCGTAAACGTACTTTATCACTAGAAAATTTTTTAATAACCTATTAAACATCAAAGTATTATGCAATAATTTAAGACGTTTCTCCTTTTTTGGCATAAGTCAAGAACCCTAGAGTTCTATATAGATCCCTACTGAACATTTTATATGCGTTTATGTATTTTGCAGACACATCTTACAAAAGAGGGACAAAAGCAATTCGTCAAAGAGCCATCAATATTCAACAATAGCTTTTATCCAAAAACAATCCCTCAAAACAAGTATCAAGTATTTGAGTTTTTTTAACAAGCTTAAATGTGTTTTTTCTAGTGTGTCCAAAATTACATTTTAGAGTTTTTCTAAACACTTTTGTCTTCCATTGGTTGGACAATAAAATTATAGCTAACGTTATTTACAGTGACTCCTACATTTATGCATTTTATCAGATGCATTTACATTTCACTCTCAGAAGAAAAGGTTCTATTTAGGATCCGGCGTTTCATATACTGAACCTTTCCCATCATGGGATCCTTTTATGGGTTTAGTTTTAATTATTGAATTTAGTTTTGAATTAAATTTTCATGAATTAAACAGCTTGTAAATGTACTTTATATCTAGAAAAAAATGAAATAACCTATTAAACGTCAAAGTATTATGCAATAATTTGAGATGTTTCTCCTTTTACAGAACCTTTTTGCCATAAAGAGTTCTTTAAAATTGAGTGAAGAACCCTAGAGTTCTATATAGAGCCACTCTAAGCCTTTATATGCATTTGTGTGTTTTGCAGACAAGTCTTACAAAAGAGGGACAAAAGCAATTCGTCAAAGAGCCATCAATTTTCAACAATAGCTTTTATCCAAAAGCAATCCGTCAAAACAAGTATCAAGTATTTACTCTGAGTTTAACATGCAAAAAAAATGTCACTTTAGCCTGTCGTGCATCTTACACACTGTCGTTTTTCATGTTTTCTCTGTTTTTGCTGGCTTTGGGCATGTAGACCGAGGAATGCGTTTAATGGGGTTAGTGTGTACATACAGCGTCGAGCGGGGGGGTTGCTGGGAAATAATCACTAGATGGTTGCGTCTCACTTTACATGATGCTCGCTATGCATTCTATCGACAGATGAGAGATTCTCTGTGAGAAACAGCACTGTGGCGAATATCTGGTTACAGGCATTAGTTTTACAGAGCATGCCAAGATAGCTGGTAGTTTAGGGACGCGTCCAAGAGCTACAGGAACAATCCCTGTTTCATTGTTCTTGTCATGCAATTTATCTTATGGAAACGTCTCAGCCACATTCCCTGTGTTTGGAAGGCTAAAAAGTCACATTACATGCCATTCAAAACCTGTTTTACTGCGTCATGCATATCTTTATCTTAGTTTATATTTGTTTTTGAGTTTTCAAATGACATTTATATAAAATATATCACAATAAAAAGGATTTGTGTAACTGGTTAAAAACATTATGAAATGCCATTCACAACCCATTTTTCCCTCTAATGTGATGTTTGAGTTAAATAAGATATTTAACAACAAACGCATTATTTTATCCATCAGAGGTGTAGCAACTTGATATATCTTCATGAAAGATTATAAAGACACATTTCTCTCTTTAGATGAATCAATCACTACCAGGAATGTTCATTAAGGAAGTAAATGGAGTGTGTTTTGAGTTGCTAGGTAATACAGGAAGAGACGTATGGCTCGCTTTGTTGCCGTGTTGGCCGTCATCTGCTCCAGTCTCTTTAATGGAGACCCCTGAGTGAATCCAGAGAGCAGCTCTTTAAAATTTTATAACTCTTAACAGGCTGATTTATAATGATGGGCCGAAGCGTAGTTCTGCCGCAGCAGAAATTCTCTGTCGATACGAAGTGCAAAGACAGAGATATCAGAGAACAAAAGAGCGCTGGCGTGATTCGCCGCTGACAAAGTAAACCAAACAAGAGTCCCCCGCGACCTCCGTCTCGAACCTCTGACCTCTACAAAGTCACTCAAATCATTATCTCCCCAGCCTCTTTCTTCACAGGTCCCGCAGCTCTACCTGCCAGCTGACGTCCGATGATCAATTACAACGGACAGGGGTATCCGTGTCTGGGAAGCTCCCTGGAGGCGGATTTGTCAGGGATGGGGGGTCATCAGATATGCTTGCGCGGAAGCGTAGGGGTGGTCGGGCATCTCGCGCACAGACAGAAGGTCGTTTTGTCATTGTCCTTGTCTACTTCGCATTACTCACCGGTGGGGCGGGTTTATGATAAACCGATCTGGCCTGAAGAAGCAGTGAGTGAGAGCCGTGCCAACGACCAGAGACAGCCGAGGGTGTCTGGTGCGGTGATTCAGCCAGGCTCTGACAGATAATCCCTTAGCAGGAGAAAAGGGGAGTATCCGTGGGAGAGATCCACTCAGAACGACATTAATCCTGCTGTTTATTCTGTCGGTGGCCGTGTCCTCTCTGTCAGGTGTGCCGGCCGCGTCCAGGACCCCGTTCGGCGCCCGTCACCTTCAAAGCCTTGTTTGTTTTCGCCGGAGCGTCTGAGTGATGCTAGTCTCCTGTAATCCTATTCAAAAGTCCCTTCCTGAGCCGCCTCCGTTTCCCGGGATAAGGAATCTTGGAGCAGGGTTACGTGGACATCTAATTAAGCTCATTAGCGGCAGTGTTAAATCTGGCTCGTCATAAGCAGGCCATACTTTATTTGTTTGGATAAATTCAACGTTGTGTGTCAGCCGCCCTCCCTGCGCATTTATTCATTAAATATTTGAGCTAATTTATGATTTCAGTGTAAGTTAAGAGTGCTTAATGTGTTAATGCTATGCAGATTTTGTCCCAAAATTTGCACAGAAAAGTCCTTTCGTTTCCTTTGCTTTTAAAAACACTGATCTCAGAAAAGTTGCAGTGCAAATGAGAATATAGTAGGTGCAGTCTTGCTAGTTCTCGTTGAAATGTTTGTTTAATGTTAGCTTGTATGGGATGTTGTAGCATTTGGGCGTAACAGACAGCATTGATGTTTGATCAGAAAATACTTTTGATTTGATTAGATCATTCACTTTGCTTTAGGAAAGGGATTCCCAAACTTTATTTCAGCCAAACCCCTTAGAGCTCAAGTCAATATTTCAATAATTCATCAACATATTTGCATGTTAACGTTTCTCTGATGTTGGTTAATGGCCAAACGACGTGCTGATAAACAAAATATCTCATCTTTTTAGCAAGTGTCTCATTTATTTTCACACATTCACTATTAACTACAACTTTTGCCTCAGTAAACTCCTAATTTACTGCTTATTAATAGTTAATGTAGTTTTTGTAGCGTTTAAGTTTAGGTACTTTATAAGTACTAATAAACAGCCAGTATCCTTGTAATATGCATGCTAGTTAATAGCGAGAATTGAACCCTAAAATAAAGTGTTACCCTGATTTTGTTTTATTTTTATTTATTCACAAACTATTTTTGCTTGGAATCCAAAAGTTCATCTTGTAGCTGGTAAGTTCGGATCAAGGGGGGTCACTACTGCGGTCTATTATCACAAGATAATAGTGTGTATGTATACTTTCCTGCTTAAAACACCCACCTGAGGTCACACACACAGCGGGGTCCTGTAGCCGTAGAGTCAGGATATCCTGTCAGAACCCATGGGCCGCCCTGTCTAGCATTGATTTACTGATGAGTGACTCTTGGGTAAACAGTTTCATTTCCCTGTCCTAAGCTCTCTCATCTCTTCTAATGTGATGCAGGTGAGTGCCAGAGAGAAAAACTCCTCCAGCATGATCTAACCCAGTCTCCAGTCCTGTAATTACATCCCCAAATACACCCTGGGCTCGCTCACAGTGGGGCGATGGCAAGTTTAATCATCTGTCCTTTGATTGTGCCATCTAAAAAACATGCCGGGCAGTGCGTTTGATGCAGAACATGCAATGCTTTTTGTTCTTGTAGCCCGCTGTCATATCTTATTCCAGACATCTGTTCAGTCGTGACCCGCCGTCTACTTGCACTCTTATGTTGTCGACCGAGGCATGTAAAGGGGTTTTTTTTTTAAATTGTAATATTGCAAGAGTTTATTTTACAGATTTTCTTTAAATACCCCATTTAATTTGGGTCTGTAGCTTTGAGGCCAACATCTATAGCTTAGTCTATTCCTAAAAGCTGATTAATCTGTAGTCTTTCTGTTCCAGGAAAATGGGGCAGAAACATCTTTGACACACAGGGGTACGCAAAAATCTTTACATATGATACGTACCTTGGTTTTGAAGTCTGTGAAGTTTAATGGACACTTACTTGCTGTCAGGACTAGGGTTGGGTACTGAACTCGGTACTTTTAAGGGCACTGACCGAATTACGTCGGTAGTACAGAGTACCGTTTCACATTAAATCAATCGGTGTCAAATATCGGTACCTGAGAACGCATCTGGTGATATAGACTAGTGTCTGTGAATATTAAACCTCAAAAAGACTATTTAAATACGAATCCTGCGTGTCTCTGTGTGAATGAATGGCTGAATGGCTATGGTGCAGACGCACGCTTTAATTTACCACATGCACGCGCACGCGTGATGGTCATGTTTCCATCTCATACGAGGACATGAACTTCATCTCCAGAGCCGCTCTGAGAGTCACTTCATGAGCATTTTACTGTTTCATTTGAGAAAAACTATCATCATATCATAAACACACAGAAACTCAAAGCTCTTTACGGCAACCCGTCAAAATAAAAGTTCGGTTTAACTTGACATATATTACTGTTGTACAGCAGAATTTAGATCAGCTCAATGTAGTAATAATAATACTAACACTAATGTAATAATAAATTATCAACTTTATTTTAAGGAATAATCACAATTTTTCTTCCATGTTTTAATTTTAACAGTATAAAGCTCAGTTGTGCAGCACTTTGTTTGACAAAGTTTAATTAAATTAAAAGATAAATAAAATTGTATCTTCATTTGATTACCAGAAAATACACAACATAGAATTTGTGTGAAATCTTTTCATAGAAAAACAATCAAAAAAATAAATAAATAAATAAATAAATAAATAAATAAATAAATATATATATATATATATATATAAATGGTTGTTTTTATGAATTAAGTAGCTAGTAGCCTACTATTTACTGGTAAATATTACAGTAAACAAACATCACAGACAATGGCAGACAGCTCTGGCATAATGTCAATAACACTTCTATAAATGACTTACAGTTTCTGCAGTTATTGAGGGAAACATCCCTAAAGTACCGTTGGGTACCGGCACTGAATTTCAGGTACCAATACCGGTTAAAATGTGAACGCTACCCAACCCTAGTCAGGACGAGCCCTTTATGCAAAATGGAATTACTAAATGCATGAAATGCAATAAACAGCACATGCATCTGGCAGGAGGACAAACTGTATGCTTATTGTATACTGTGAGGGTTAGTTTGAAGCCCATGCAGATGTTAAAACAATGATTATACATGCATGCATTATACAGAGGCGTATGCAGATTTTTGTCTGTAGAATGAGAACGTCTCCCTCCACTAATGCCACCTGCATAGCACTACCTATTACTTACGTCCCGCCCTAACTTCCTGATTTAACAGGAAATAGGTCATCACAGGAAAGAAAATCGAAAGGGAATCACTGCTGAGCAATTTGCCCAAGAACTCCGAGTTCTCCACAGCAGCCGCTTTTGTCTCTGATAACATAATTGGGGCTCAGGTACGACCCCCGTCCCCCAAACAAAAATTGCTTTTCACAGTATGAGGTACAGCGTGTCTGCAAATGTGCCACGTTGAGAGGAAACATAAGTATGTGCTGTGCAGTGTTTTCACATAGTTTCTGGTGCTCCTCGGATGTAACCGTTGCCCCCAGAATGAAATAAGAGCGTAAACAGTCTGCTTCCCAGCATAGACACACATGCATCTTTTAATGACATTCAGCTTTTTCCCTGCTCTTTGTTTTTGTTGTTTGGTATCATTAGTCTGGTTTCCATTACATATGGCGCTGCCCACAGTCCACTCCGGGGAGATTCGCATACTATATGCAACCACAGAAGACGGCATGTTTGCCAGCTCCAGCTTAGGATGCTCCTGATGTCATTTCCTGACTCCTGACTTGTGTTTGTGCCACAATAGAAGTAAATGTCCGGATAAAGATAACCTCCCAGAAGGTCAGCGGACTCTTCCTTGCAGAGTAAACATGGCAAACAAGAGCGGCGTTGACTGGGCTGAACTGCGTGACGCCCTTCCTCCCCTCTGGCCCATTACCTCTCATCGTGTTTATTCTGCTACTCCAAATATTGTTTCATCACTTTGAAGAAAAACAGCAAATAGCCACGAGGGCGTCTTTAAGGCCGGTGTTTAACGTGGTACACCGTCCAGCCCAGCGGGGTTTGAGGTGCGCTGAACGCGCCTGAATCAGACCTTTGATGCTGACTGGCCCTGACACAAACAATGCGGCCTTTCACAGCCCTCACCCTGTTGTAATTAACTCGCTGAAACCTTTTCCACCACTTGTTTTTTTAGGCCGCTTTCCACCGCTGCTCGAAAGGGCCCAGAGGGATGCAGAGAGGATCACAAGCGGGAGAGGGAAAGAGAGAGACAGTTCCAGTGAACTTTTCTTATCTTGTGCCCTTTAAAATTACCACAGAAAAGACGTTTGACACAGCAGCACAAAGCAGTGACTCTTTCCCAGTGTGCTGATGTTAAACCTTTTAATTCTTTCTGTAAGGCTGTTGTGGGTGAAACGTCACCAAAACCAAAGGAGACAAAGGAAAAAAAGGCAAGTTGGTGCATCTAGAGTCTGTCAACTGTCTCTTGAAACTCACTGTGTCATAAAATAATTGTGGGAAGACTCATTGTATTTATAAACTGCTTCCTGGAAACAACTGGGAGACAAATGGAGCAAAGCTCCACAGTGCTCTCATAAAAATACAACAGGACTGGGACAGAACCCCTGCCGTCCTCGGAAACGCACAGCACACACACTTGCTCTGTTCCTAAACCAAGTGTGCTACCTACTTAGACAGCATTTTAAGGTATCATGCTGGCTATTTTAAAAGCTATGCAGATTAATGATGCCTTTTAACAGATCTTCTTTTCGCCAGACTCTTAGTCAGCAATCACGAAATGTAGAGCTCAGTGAAAATAATAATACTGTTAGTTTTCAACATGCTGGAATCAATTGTGAGTGCGTTTTCTGTGAAGAGAAGTATTTGTTCACATTCACAGTAGTTAAAATTTCACGCTCGTGGGTCCAGACGCCTTCCTGTTTCTTTTTTCTTCTAGTTGTGCGAAGTTTCTTTGCTGCCTTAGAAGGTAACTTGCTATATAGGCATTGGACACAAGGCAGTTTAGAACAGCGCTCGAGAGCCAGTCCTCGTCCCCTTGATAAATGCTGCCCTGTGTGGGCTTATTTTTCCATTTCGGACAAGATGAGGTTCATTAAAGTTATTTAAACTCTGCCATACATGTCCCCATACCACAGAATAAGCATTATCGATGTGGTTTCTGTGAATGGCTGTGTCTGTGTGTGAGTGTGTTCATCAATGTGTGTTTCTGTACCTCATCCTGACCCTTTAGTCTTTTTCTGAAACACACTCCAGTGGTCTGTCAGCTGTAATTAGCACCAAGCACTTACCTATTTGCTCTCGTTGTGCAGGCTGGAGCGCAGTAACGTTTACTCTGTCTGACACTGTTTAACTCCATTGCCTGTTTGATTTAATGTGCGGTGCTTGTGTCAGGCCATCATCTTCGGGGACGACATCATTAGTGCGGACCGCGGTTAGACGTCTGGACCCGTGAGGATGGACGGTAACTGTATTGTGAATGTTGGGCTTTGCACTGAATTTTACAAGATTCAGTGTACAAGATGTTGCATGAGCTAAAACCAAGTTAATGTGTTTTGACATGTATTAAAGGCTTAATTGGGAATTTCATTTTCTGTCAAAATGTGGTGGCTTTGATGGCCAATTCACATAGAGTCAGTCTGTCTGTCTTTTTGAGAATGAATCTCTGAATCTCAGTACCGACTGAATCACCCCAACCAAATACACTGGGATTTGCATTAGAAGAAAAGCACTGCGTTTATCAGTTGTGCACTGTTAGGATTTAACTTGATTAGTTTGCACTGATTAACTTCCTTCTGGTCCAGTACGGCACTGTCTGTCTTTACTTACAGACCCAAGATGATTTAGCAGCGACAGCTTTCTAATTGTGCTGTCTTTTCATACAGCAGTTATGAGTTCTAAAGTAAAGGAAGTAGGGCTGTAACTAACGATTATTTTGATAATTGATTAGTTGGACGATTATTTTTTTCAATTAATCGGATAAATCCACTGACAAGCCACTTACTGACAAAACACACTATTCCTCATCCTGCCCAATGCTGTCCTTCAAACACACCTGTAAGCTGAGTGATATGAAAACACACATAGTGAATATACACAATTTAACCATGGTTTTACAACGAATAAAACCAAAAATAAATAAATAAATAAATAAAACAGGGTTATTGTAATTATTTCATAGTAACCACAAATTAACCATGGTTTTGCTTCAACTATGGTATTTGTGTGGTTATACAAATGGTAATCAATACGGCAAAAAACACCCTTAATTTTCGTAAGGGTCTATCTATTTTTTTTTCTTCTTTTTCTGGTAATATCATTTTAATGTAGGGATTTAAACTAACAAACTCAGTGTTACCAGACGAGGAATGCTCTGCAGGAACACACACACACACACACACACACACACACACACACACACACACACTACCTGTTACTGTCATTTCTTTATCCTGTAGAAACGTCTTACATTTATATTCATTCACACGCTGTTATCCTTTACAGTCACTACTCTCATAACATACTTGACTTACATGTTGACTTTTAAACCTAAAGTTAGCGTCCAACAGCAGATATTTCAGCTAAATGAATGTTTGCGCTGAATATTAATCGTCTCCCCGTTTGACGCCGGTGCTCGTTCAGTGACGTTTGACGCTTCGGACTGTCAGGACGCGCTTTCATGCAAAATGGAAATATTTGTGTGAATTAGTAACATTTACAGATGAGGATATAACCTGTAAAATGAGTGTTTTTTGCGCTTAGGACGCACACGCATCTGTTAAAGTGCATGACAGGGTGTGTTAAACGCTAATGCATCAGCTTGAAGTTTAGAATAAAGCATCATGATTTGGACGCTTGGATCATGTATCTTTCCTGCAGAAGCTCACTCTGTTTCCTCCACTATTTTTAGATGCATTTTGTCCATAGAAATGCATTATTCAGTGCTGTAATTTAGTGCGACTGGTGCACAGAGGGCAGACCCGACTAATTGATAGAGAATCGTTGTCGATTTTCATTATCGATTTTATCGATTAGTTGTAAAAGGAAGTTGAGGAATAGACGCAGAATAAAGCTCCTCAGAGGAGCCACAGCGAGGTGGCTGTTTTCCTGTGGAGAAGGACGTTTGAGAGTGCTGGAGGGAGTGTGATGGCTCTGGGGATGCAATGTCCAATCAAGTCCTCTTGCTGAAGAGATTGGCTTCAGGGATGGAGTGGATGTCTCTGAGTAACATGCGCTCCAGCTGGGTCAAGGGCGGACGGTGACTCTTATGCCTTTGACCCAAAGCATCATCGCTGGGAGTTAGACGTTATTGCTGAAGTTAATCGAAGCTGATTGTTGTTTTTCCTGTTGCTGATATTTGCACAACACTAGGGGTGTGACGAGACCCTTGGCTCACGAGATGAGACACGAGATTGGGTTCACGAGACAAGACGAGATTTTTGCACAGTATTTTTAAGAAATCCTCAATGACAAAATTCATGACTGGAAAAATAGTCTGCAGGTGCATTTTTAAAATGCTTTAACTCATCTTGTAATGAATGTCATTTCTACTTTCTGAGTATGAATTATCAAATGCATTGAAAGACAACAATACTCGAGCACTGTAAAAAACAAACTCAACTGACTGGCTTCTCTCCTGTATGATTTCATATGAGTCTCTTCAGATCTTACTGTACATGAATTATGAGCTTCCAGAACTTCTGACTGAGGCTGTGACCTCCTAATTCAACTCCACAAATTGAACATAGAAATAAAAATAATATTTTTTTTTTCTTAGTCTTATTAAATGCAAACAATAAGTGCAACCATAATCAAAGTACTCTCTCAATATTCAAAGTGCAAAACAGAGAGCAGAGTTAAGAGGTGGTTACAACTACACAGCCCAGCCTAAGATAGCATTGATATTTGGAGACTGACTTTGTATGTCGCCTAATTTGCGCGAATCACGGAGCTCGCGTTTACTTCCACTTTTGATTCGTGCATTCTAGATAAGACATGTATCAGACACCCTATCAGGCTCTGTTGCGCACAAATCTTCCGCCATGGTCCTGTCAATCATCTCACCTCACTCTCGTCACATGACCAGTGAACTGATTCCTGCAGCTCAGACACACACACAGTACAGAGCAGACGTTTACAATTGAAGCGACCGTTTTCCAACTGAATTAAATGTTTTTTATTTCTATTAAAAAAAGAAAAACAACAGTGGATGTAATGTAAACGTAGCGGTGGCATATTCTATGCTAATTTCACCCTCACGCTCCGTCATGGCGATATCACTCGACGAGAAATTTCTCGTCACATTTTAATCTCGTGGCACGAGATCTCGTCACACCCCTACATAACACCATGCTTTCGTGTTTGCCTTCAACATCCGGTTCTGTCACAGTTAAACTGCTTTGAGAAAAGGGCTCTTGAAGCGACAAAGGAAGAGCGCAGTGCTTTGAGGCTGCTAAGCTGCTAAAAGTCAAAAAGAAAAATACAACTGTGAGTACGACTTATAACCTCTCATTTCTGCCTCTGATTACACCTTTCACCTCCCTCTTTGAGAAGTTCTGGGAACTTCCCACTCGAAATAGCTGCACTTTTAATAGAACATCAAACTGTGAACGGAGGGGAGTTTGTAATTTTAGACGTTTTCCCCCTCTTTTCCACAACGCTAGAAACCCGAGAGGGGACCTGGTGAAAGAGAGAGTGACTGATTTGAAACAGTGAGTGGTTAACCTCCTTCGGTCCCCAATCCAGCTTACTCCCCTCTGGCTGAACCCCTCAGCCTCATCTGCATGCGCAACCTGAGATGGCCGCTCACCTTTTGGAAGGCACGCTGTTAAATGATTGAACAGAGCGAGAGGAAATGAGAGCCATGGAAGCCACTGTCACCTCCTTACAGTCGCATCGGACTCCCACTCACTCCTCCCTGTCAGTCAATCATGATTGAGTCCGTGTCAACGATCAACCCATTGTCTGAGTTATTCCTCCGTGCTAAATCATACGTCTACCTGCTGTGCTTTTTCTTAGATGGGCCTCACTTGACCGCATCTTGGTTGATTCATTCCATTGTTTTTCCGTGCCGTGATCTACAGCCTATTGAATACTCGGAGCAACAATGCAGCTATTCACACGGAGCATTCAAGGCCTCCCAAATCCCATATGGCAGCGGGAGGATGCTGGGAATTTCCTGAGTCCGTACCACAAAAATTCGCTCATGTCTTTTGGCAGATACTTTTCCAGTGCCGTGTGGTTCTGCTTTCTGTCTTGTGTTGCGGCTCCTCACCAGCTCGTCTCTGATCACAGTAGCTTCGTCAGGCCGCGGCCCCTGCGGTGGTGGTCTTATATTCAAGTCCCTGTGAATAAGGAGGTCTGCTTTGATAACCTGACCTGTTTCCTCACCAGTGTCTCCGGGGCAGGGCAGCTTTGATCAGCTCCAAATTAACTGACCAGTAAGGGAAATATTCAACGTCTGTGATCCCAGCTGGTTTCTCTCTTCTGCTCCAGGATCTGTTTTTTTTTTTGCAGTGTTTTTCATCTCTAGTAAATGTTGCATCCCTTTTCAGTTACTCATAGAAAGTTTGCAAAGTTTTTCCTCCCCTGATATACTGTATGCAACCAGAATATGCTAATTACATGGAAATGGAAGCAAATAAGTTTTTTTCGTTTCTGGTCAATTTCTTTGGCTAAAGAAAAGGAATAATCTGTTCCAACAGAAATCATCCTTCATTAAACGTAATTAGATAATGCGTTTAATAGCATTTATAACTATTTTGCAGATTTCCCCCTTCAGAATCAGCACAGAAAATGCTTAAAGTCAGCACATTCTGCCTGTTTCTAATCCATAAGGGACCATAGTTTGACCCATTTGCTACATCTATATTGCTGTGCAGTTAAATACCTAGTGTGCTTATGTAGACAGTATTTGGAGGGTTTTTTTTTTATTTTGTGCCACCCTTATTGGAAAAGCTGTTCTGGGGCCGTTGTGTCCAGACCGTAACATGGTTTCCACCACAACACCGGGGCGATGTTAAGCCCTATCAAGACCTCTTCAACAACAGCGCCCTGATTAATAGCCTCTCGCTGCCGTGCCATTCATCATCTTTAAAACGGAGACAGAGAATAAGACGAGAGAGAAAAAGAGGATAGAGGTAAGAAAAGATGGTACGAGGGGAAAGTGCTTACTTGAGAGACCTTAAATCATCGTTTTTTTTTTCCCCCTGTCCCCTCACTATCTCTTTTTACCTTTCTTTCTTCCTCCTTGCGCTCTGGATATCACACTCTTCCAGCCGTGGTGTAATCATTGCAGGTGTGAATGCGGGGGCAGGTGCATTGTTGGCCCGTAGGTGAGCTGGCAGAGGTGAAGATCGCATATGTCCCGTTCCCAGTCGCAGTGGGGGAAAGTTAACCGCATCAAGGTCAGCTTACGGGCATGGATGTATTTGTGAGGTTCAGTACTCCTGATTTCTTTTTTTAATGAATCACGCTGACAAATTATAGGCAAATCAAGGGGTCTTTTTCAGGAATTCAGCTAAGCCATTTCTCACCGGTTATTGCTCATTTCCGTGGTCGTAATGTGCCGGCCAGCAGACATCAGCAGTGGGAGACTACGGTGATTATGGCACCTACATCTTTTTAAGGAGCACAGATAAGAATGAGGAATGAGCTCTTGGGCGCTTTAGACTCCAGCTACCACATAGATAATGCTACAGAAGTGAAGGTTCCATTACTAGTGCCGTATTTCAGCACAACCGGCCGTTATGCTGCCGTCTCTTGAATCATGAATGGGGAAGATAGTCCAGCACACGGGCACAAGTGTGTCCATATTGCACTGCATGTCACTGGCAATGGCTTTGGCTCCCGCTCTGGGTCGCCACTGTGAAAATATTGGCCGGACTCTATCGGCCCAGTGTGTGCTCTGGCGTGCCATCACAAATGTGCCCCTCCTGTCCTGTTTTCCTCTTCCAGTCCTGGCCCGAGACCTGGTAGGGGCAGCCTGCTAACCTCCGGGGCAGATGGGCCCAATTCATCACACTTGGTCTGGAGAGGCCCCTTACTCGGGCCTGTTGGTGACTTTTTTGTGATAGTTATTAAATAAACCCTGATGATGGGGCAGTGATAAGAATGCTTTCAACCGACACCGCAGGGAGGTGCATTCCAGACGGAAAACCGGTGAGAGAAGGGGAGAGAGAGATCCCCGTTACCCGTAAGACGGATGACTTGCCCCAGGCCTGGTCTGAATGGTGGAACGCCCCCTGTTGTGTGGCAGCGAAACATCCAGCCTACAGCACACACAGGCTTTCATTTGCTCAGCGGGAGCGGGGTTAGCCGGGGCCAGCAGGGGCAGACTCTTCACTCACGGCATTAAACGACAGCCAACAGTTGGCATGAGAAAATCAGCTCGGGCCTCCCTGCTGCCGAGCAGCGTTGCGGTGGATTTTGTTGCCCTGGGGCCCGCCTGCACCCCAGCTGCTGGAGGAAGGAGCAGGATCGAGCCGAGGCCCCGGGGCCACATGAAAGACTCCTTCAAAGACTCCTCTCTCAGAACAATAGAGGGCAGGCTGCCCTTTTCTTTACATTCCTTCATGCTTTTTATTGGTCTTTTTGGAGTGTTTTTTTTTCTTTCCCATCAGGCCTGGTGTTTGGAGGCATTTCCTGTCAGCAGTGCCCGCTCTACCGTTGTGTGTGTGTGTTTATTTGCAGGGTTTATCTCCTCTTGTGAGTGCCAAGTCCAAAGAGTGTTTAGATGGAGACAGCTGGAGGGTGAATTTGAGATTCCCAGGTGAACCCAAATTTATATGGAAGTGAATTACCCATGTAGTCATTCATTACCAATAAACAAATAAACGCGAATATGATCTAGCCTCCTCACGTAGATTTTGGGCTTTGTAAGTGTCTTCTCAATTAACACTGAGGTGGAATTTAAAGGGACAACGCTGTCTCTCTTCATCAGTTCATCCGTGTGATTATTAGTTCCTAAAATAAAATCAGACAAATCTTGAGAATAGTGGTTGTTCTCAGTTACGTTTCATTAAAAGGATTAGTTCACTTTAAAATGAATATTACCCCGTGATTTACAGGTGTATATGACTTTCTTCTTTCTGATGAACACAATCGGAGTTATATTAATAAATATCCTGATGTTTCCAAGCTTTATAATGGGATTGCACGGGGCTCACGAGTTTGAAGCTCAAAGCACATCCATCCATTATAAAAGTGCTCCACATGGCTCCGGGGGTTAATAAAGGCATCTGAAGTGAATTGGTGGGTTTTTGTAAGAAAAATATCCATATTTAACACGTTATAAAGTAAAATATCTGCGAGAGGCTTTACACTTTCCTCGTAAGTTGAATACGGAAGGCGGTCTGGCGGAAGCTAGGTGTTTTACTTTTTTTGTTGGATGGATGCACTTTTTTTTTTTTTTTTTTTTTTTTTTTTTTTTTAAGCTTCAAATCTTTTTGCTAAATCCATTCAAGTAACTTTTTCTCATGTCTCTCCTAACATTTTCTAGGAGAAATAAAAAGACATACATGAGTCGATTAGTCATCTAGTAAGAGTATAGATTATTCGATAATGAGAAATGTTTGAGTTCATATGGAGACTTTTGATTTCAGAATCACAATTTGAAACATTGGAGACTCGTGTGAGATTACCAGGTTACACAAACCTCCGTTTGCTCTCATTGCTGTCTGGTCTTTCTGAATGAAATGTCAGATTTAATGTGAGGCCTTTTACCACAGTGTCAATAAACAGGCCTCCTGCACAGATGATCGCAGTGCAAACAACAGCTAATGGAAGCGGGTATGAAAGAGACTCATTACACAACCCATAAATGTGCATTTTTCACATCACCACAATCAGAAGGGTTTTCTCTTGTATGATTGATGTTTGTGGCATGGCAGTTTGTTGAGAAACTCAACAGAAAGGGTGACACGGGTGTTCGCACAGCCCCTAGTCTCCATTATTCTTAGTAATTGCATTATGGCCTCTGCTATTATTTTTTATTATGTTTTCCTCCCCTCCATTGCTCCTGTGACCATGCATATTGTGTGTGTGGCACTTGTCGATCCAGTGATGATGTGGGAATGTAAATGCGGCGCAGTGAGAGGCGTGAATTGCCTTTTGAATCAGAGGGAAATGTAATAGAGAGCACGACTAGACAGAGTGGCTTCACCCCCAGCAACCTTTAATCCGTGTACCTGTATGTATCCAAATGTGGCATTTCAGAGCATAAGACAAGCTTTTCAGCGTCTGATATTAACTGAAAATGCATTTCCACAAATTCTATTTAATCAAATGCCAGAAAATTAATTGATTTGGATGTTTTTTTTTTTGCTTTCCAGCATGGATGCTTTTCCACTGTAGGCTTTTTTTGTGTAAGTAGTGTTGATATATTTTCCATTGGCTTGTAACTGTGCACGCTTGGCTGAAAAACAGGGTTTGCTTCCCCTAATGTCTGGTCCAAAATGATCAATATTATATTGGGCATTGATCCATTGGCCATTGAGAAACCCCATATCAGTTGACTAGATATGACTGTTGTGGATATTATTGCATTAATCATTAATATTCATGTTTATTGTGCCACTTGGACATCAGCGTTGAGCATCATTCAGAGTTGAATTGAGCCTTTTAAAGTACAATTCAGTTCTTGAATTTGAATTGACTTTCATGTCACCTGTTAGGGCTGGGTATTGTTCAAAAATGTTCGATAGCGATACCGATACCTTGACTTCGATACTGGTTGACTTTTTCAAAGACTAATATAGGGTAATGGGGGGTGGAATATATGCCTCACGCTCAAGCGCACACATAAAGCTTGCTGCAAAGCACTGGCAAAAGTAGCCTAATATTATGAATATAAATGTAAAAATAGCAAGGAGACATTTTAGAGGGAAATGCACCCTTCCATTTAGATTACATAATCTAAGTATTTGTTTTCGATTCGAATTGGTTCGTTTAAAAGTAGACATTTCAAGCTTTCTATAGGCCTGTTTCTCATGTCTGTGAGGCAAGTAGCCTTTATGCTGAGTTTCGGTTAATGTGACGCGCTGCAGTTCTTCTTGCAGTCGAATACGGAGCAACTTTCTGCTCTCAAGTTCAAGTTGTTCCGTGCACTGTCAAGTGCTTCAAATTTGTCGAGTTGCCGGTCTCGGCAGCTATTATCTTGTCGCAAATATGGCGTTGCATGCTGTTGGCATCGAGCCTGGTGAAATGTAGCCACACTTTTGATCTTTTTCCACATCTTTTACATCTATGTGGGTTGGGATGCTTACCCCCTATTTGCACTGCACATGTCTGCGGTGCATCACGGCTCCGGTGGCTGTGTCGGAGCCGTAATGCGCCGCAGACGGGGTTACACACTACAGCCTCACATGCGAGCCGTGTCTCTGGGCGTAACCGGCGTAAACTAGTGTTTTTCCGCCACAGCCAATCATGCTGCATGCTTATTGGCTCACTGACGTTGACAACATTAACCCCTTAGGTATGGTATCGAGGCAATTTGGTCGGTGCCTAAAAAGTATCGAACTCGATACCCAGCCCTATATCCTGTAATGTTTAAGTCTATCAAGGCAAACTTTGGACTTGATTAAACCTTTTGAAACTAAGACTCTTAAGCAGGGCTCGACATTAACGCTTGTCCGGGTCAAATGGATTTTTTGAAGGGGCACGTGAAAGAGAAGTTTACTCACCCGACCGGACAAGTATCCTGATTAAAATGTCAGTAGCAAAAAAAAAAAAACTAGGGATTCACTAAAACGCTAGAATGATTCTGCATTCATTTAGTGTAAGGGGTGATTGATAGGGAATTTTATATATATATATATATATATATATATATATATATATATATATATATATATATATATATATATATATATATATATATATATACATACACACACACACACACACACACACACACACACACACACACACACACACACACACACACACACACACATACATACATACATACATACATACATACATACATACATACATACATACATACATACATACACACATACACACATACACACATACACACTGACGGTAACAAGGTTGCACTGTTGACACTCGCGCAGCCTCATGAGGAGAAATCAAAACAAATGAGCGCCGCTCACACACAGAAACTCAGTAACACACTGCGGTAAACATTCAAAATGTGGAGTTTATATATATATATATATATATATATATATATATATATATATATATATATATATATATATATATATATATATATATATATATATATATATATATATATATATATATATATATATATATTTTTTTTTTTTTTTACATATGATACAGTTAAGCAACATCACACGACCAAGAGTAATGAATACCATCACGACTGAACGTGATACTGGTTTAATTTCATCGTTTGAATGAATGACACACTTATTAAGACGATCACTTGCTGCCACCTACTTTAGTTTCATGCTTAAAAGTATCTTCTTTCAAACATTTTTTATTTGTATATTCAAAAAATATTCAAAGCAATCTCATAATTTTTTTCTAATGCAGTTGTAATTTTCAAGTGTAAATGATTTAATTTGATTGGTAACAGCCCTATAGTGTCTTATTATTCTAATTTAATTTATTGATGAAATTTAAGAATTTAAAATGAGAATGCATAAGAATAAATTATATTTACAACACAAAATCCTATTTTTTTCCGGACAAGCAAATGTTTTACTCGGACAAGTGAATGACCGATCTACTTGTCCAAAGGACAAGCACATGAAAAGGCTTAATATCGAGCCCTGCCCTTAAAGATCCTATATAAATTTTCTATTTATTTAATTTATAAGGGTGGAAGAACACTACTTTTCCCAGAATGCATCACTTGTTTTGAATTTCTATGAATTCAGTAAATTCCTCTTCCTTTAATTCAAATTCAACTTCCTGTGTGTTGTGGCCAATTCAATTCAAAGTTACATGGCACGTTTATGAAAGTGATGCTTCAACATTTGCTTTTATTCCCGTTTGATTTCCATCTGACCCAGTTCTCTAAACCCTCACACTGCATCTTTCTCATTCATATCCATCAATCGAGCGTTCTCTAGCATGCACTCGCACCCGTACACATGAACGCAGCCAATCAACTCGTTCTTAATACACCCTGTGTGTTCTCCTGGAGCAGTGGTGCGCACTGACAGTGCTGTTAATTATCCGTCTAACAGCTCAGACAAATGCGGCTGAAAGTCCATCGCGGCGACCCCGAATGAATGTCATCCGCTCACCTCTCACTCCAGCGCTTGCTAACTCACTGTAAATGGATTTAGCGGCCACCCGCTCCACAGTTAACCCCTACTCTCTACATTCAGTCATTTTGTCTAGTCCGATGCTTAATGTTTGGTCGTTGCATTAGATTCCCAGCAGTTCTCTCTTCACGGATCTTCTCCCCGGTCGTGCCACTTGTGCTCTGAGTGCCGCTTTCTTGAGCTCACGCCTTTTTAATTTTTCAGTGTTTTGTTCTGTTTGCATAACCTCCCGTTGACCTCGCTGTTGTCAGTCTCGTACGGCCGGTAAAATCCACCCTGCTCGCTCTCTTTCTGCTCTTCCTCTTTGTGGATTCTGAAAAATGCCTTTGTCATGAATGTAATTACTGGGTATGGATCTAATTTAAAATGCAACAGACCATAATGGGTCTCACATTGTGGACGAAGCACGTCAGGACGTGATTTTTAGAGTAGAATTACACACTTTGAAAGGAAGTATCTGATCATTTTGCTGGGTATTACTCACGTCAACAGTTATTTATCTGCACTTTTTCCATTCTGAATGGCTGCTTACTTTCCTGATAATTTACTCACCCCAATCTCATCCAAGATGTCTGTCTTCAGTCGAAAAGAAATTAAGTTTGAGGAAAACATTTCAGGATTTTTCTCCACATAATGGACTTCAGTTGGTTGCCACTGTTGAAGGTCCAAATCAATGCAGTTTTAAAGGAAGGGCTTCAGAGGCTCTGCACGATCCCAGACGAGAAATAGGCTCTTATCTAGACAAACCATCGGCCATTTTATAAAAAAAAAATAAAAATAAAAAATTTAAAAAAATTGTGTGTATGTGTGTGTATATATGTATATGTGTGTGTGTGTATATATTATATTTTTTATATATATATAATATATATATACTTTTTAGCCTTAAATGCGCAACTTCGGTGGTGGTGTTCTTCGCGGCGTATGACGTCATCATGTCGGAAAGGTCACGTGATGTAGGTGGAAGAACCGACCCAATGCCGAAAAACTCCATCTCATGTTCTCCTCCAACTTTAAAGGTAAAACAACGATGTTGGACGATTTTATTTTTGTAAAGGCTGTTTGGTTTAGTCTTTGCACGTTCGTTTAAACACTGGGTCGGTACTTCCACCTACGTCACGGCCGTGAAGAAGCACAACACCGAAGTTGCGCATTTGAGGTTAAAAAGTATATTTAAATGACATTTAAGTGATCGTAAAATTTGGTAAAAATAAAACGGAATTTGAGAAAAACATTTAATAAATTGTTAAATTGTATAAGTTTCATGATTTCAATTACTTAGACATGCTTTATGATTACTAACATTTAATGTATCCATTAAAATGGAGTCCCAAAAAATTAAAATGGGAAAAAAAAAAAACGAATCCAGAAATATTAAAACGGGAAAAAAATGATTTTGGAATGGGGAAAAATAAAACGTATTTCATAGGATAATTTTTGTTAAACATTTAATAAATTGTTGTTAAATTGTATAAGTTTCATGATTTCAATTACTTAGACATGCTTTATGATTACTAAAATTAAATGTATCCATTAAATTGGAATCCAAAAAAATTTAAATGGAAAAAAAAAAAAAAAAACGGAAGGAAGAACCCCCTGGAATTTTGGGAAAAATAAAACATTTCATTGGACCCTATAAGGAGTAAATGAGAGAATTTGTCATGATGCTAATGGAGAGGCAGTGCATATGTGTTGCTAATGGAGGGAAAGAGAGCGATTGTATTTCCTGTAAATGACTCATGTGGCGTCCTCCGTGTGGCAGCTCAGATTGAATCTCCAGCTTTCACTGTATCGGCCGGGAAAATATTCCATCTGACATCCCCCTCCCTTCTCTCTCAGATGGGCGGCCATTTAACCCCGCCACCAGACCTGGTGCAATATTAATGCACTTAAACGCAGATGAGGTGAAAGAGGTCTGCCAAAGACAGGACCCCTGCAGGCACGTCCCCTTCTGAAACACACACACACTCATATGGGTTTAATTACGATATTCCGTTTGCAAATATCCCGATCTTTTGAGCAGGACTGTAGGTTGTCATCGGTGATTTAGTAATTATGTTTCACGTGTGGTGATGCGTCAGACATCTGCCTTTTGAACACGACTGCAGATTTGAAACAGAGTCTTAAAGCAGATTAAGGGATAAAGGTGTGTTTATTTGAAAGCCGCAACCCCAGAATTCCCCTTTAAATACCTGCCGCTGTGCCAGAAGCTCCTGGAACCTGTGCAGAATTTTGATATGTGGGAAGAGGGCGCGCATGGAAAGGCCAGAGACCGCGTGTGAGAGTGAATAATGAATAAGAAGCCGTTTGGGGGGAAGTTGGGGAAAGAGATGGAGGGAATGATAGGAAAAGGAAAAAAAAAGTTTTAGCAAAGCAAGAGCAAAAAGAAAGAGCTTGGCGTGTCGGGAACACTTAAACCCGACAGGATTACGTGAACTCTGAAACGCAGGACCTCTGGGATGTGCCCTACCTCTGCTCTACCTCTGCTCACACCCCGCCAACCTGGTCACGTGATGCGCGAAGGCAGCCAATCAGAACAGAGTGCATGTGTTGTCTACCCTGACCTGACTGTGGTTTAGTCTTTCACGTCAACTCGTTGTAGTACTTCCTAAACATTTCACACTGTCCAATAATGCAAAATGTGCCAAACAAATTAATCTAGTTTCAGGATTCAGCATATGCGACTAAACATAGTGTGTGTGAACTGTACGGTGTATTTTGGAGCACGTGTGCAAATAAAAAATCCCTGTGGATCAGTTTTTTAAATGGTATAACAAGCGTCTTAATGATCATTTTAAGGCGTCTTATATTTTGGGGATGGAAAAACATAAATGGCGACACTGCCTAATGTGATTTATTAAACTTCATAAGGCTCTGATTTCATTAATAAATATGAGCGCTTCACGTCTCAAAGCCTAAAGGTGGCGCTGTTGTGCGTTCAGGCTCACACACATTTATGCCAAACGACACTAATGCTGATCAATTATGACACTGTTTACTGTACGGTGTTTATATTGTAATATGTTGTATACGGTTGTAAGAGTGCATATTTTATCTCCTCGTCTGAAACTGAATGAGCTCCTGCAATAATAAAGCACAGACATTTCAAAATAAGAGTCCCGGTGTATTTCAGGCTCGTTTATTAAATAAAAGTCACGCTGTGTCCAATTTCCAAATTATTATTTGGTTACACAAACTGTATTAAATTTAATTTCCATTTAATTTAAAGTAGAAGACACAGCAGTTTGTCTGGGACGCCCGTCACATGAAGGAAAGACTAAGAACATTATTTGACATATATTAAATATATAGATTTTACTGTTATTATAGTTAACAAAAACTAAAACCATAAAAAGCATTTTTCATTTATTTGAAATGAATAAATGTTAACTGACACAAAATAAAATATAAAAACACTTAACCTGATTAAACTAGTACCAAACTAAAACTGAAATAAACATTAAAATCTATACACAACAAAAACTAATAAAAACGACAAAAACAACAAAATAACTAAAATTCAAATGAAAGCAGAAAATCTAAAAATTAAATTGAATTCAAAATATTAATAACTATAATAGTATCTCAGTGATACCAAAATAACACTAGTATGGCAAACTCAGTTTATTACAGCAGTGTTTTATATAGAGATGGCAGTCACCAAACCTGATTCAGACACAGATATAATGTTTCTCTAGTGTGTGTGCAGGACACTATAGTTCAGTTATGATGTGAGGAGAGCAAAATAAAGTCAACTGTGACATATTATACCCAGAAATTTTTCATACAGTGACTACCAGTAAAATTTGGGCCCAAAATGATTCCCACACTTTGAGCTGATCATGTTTTGCTGAAGTGTTTGTTCTTTAATTGCTAATGTGACCTTTGACACCACAGACTGAACAAAATGAAGCAGTGCTTGGTCATTGGTTGAGCTAAATTGGTATTATCTAATAAATCTAACAGCTGATTGGTTGATTGTAATCCATTACATCCCTTTCTATCAAAGATAATCTCACATTATCAAGATGAATTTGTTCAGTTTAACTCTGAGTTCTGGTCATATTTTATTACCATTTTCTAAACTATAAACTGTGATTAATGTGAGAATGTTGATTAAATTTTGGTTTGGCAGAAATAGTTAGTGGTGCCCCTAAATTTTCTAAATGCGCTCAAATTTTTCAATTTAGTACTGGCACTCCTTGGGAAAAAAGTGAGCGTCAAGCCCTGAGTTTGTTTAGTTTATTACATCAAGTTAATGATTTTTCTTCTCTGGCTTTAGTCACCTATAATAACCCTGCCCTGGAGAGCAGGAGCTGCTATGATGGGCCGCCCGCTCCACACCAGCAGGTCACTTTACATTCATGTCAAAGTCAGGCGTGGGCCTGGAGGGCGTCGACTGCAGGCGCGCTTTGACATGCAGAGCTCCTCTGGTAGGGTGCTGTTG
The DNA here is from genome assembly GCA_039654105.1 of Coreius guichenoti. Taxonomy (NCBI): domain Eukaryota; kingdom Metazoa; phylum Chordata; class Actinopteri; order Cypriniformes; family Gobionidae; genus Coreius; species Coreius guichenoti. The sequence goes on along the minus strand of CM077190.1, from coordinate 34,252,934 downwards.
TCATGGCGCTATATGAAGTCATCAGTACCGCTTGATTCTATCGCTCCATTCGCTGCGCGTCCCGCACGGCCTTTGAGACCCCGACCCCCCGCCTCACCTCCGGCACGTCCACTTCCATTAGCACCTTCAGAAGCCTCAGCTGTGATTGAAGTGACAAAGATGGCTAATATTGGGCATTAATATTTCATACGCGCAGAAAAATCCATGCGTCTGTGGGTGTCATGTATACGTTATCATTCAGACTTGTGCATCTTTATACAGTGGTGGGCAGGATGTCATACTCCATTGAAACGCACTGTTTTGTTCTGCTTTTAGAGTAATGAACCTCTGGTTTGAACTTCATCTACAATCAAGTGTTTCAACAAAGACGCTGGAGTGCTTCCCTGTGTCTCTTTTCATGCACAGGTACCTTGCCAAGGTCAAGAACAAAGGTTAAAGTTAAGATCTCTCAGCAGCACTTGTGGTGCTATTAATAATAATTTTTATTATTGTATGTATATATGTATTTATATAGGGGTGAATTCAGGCTGTTTGGGACAGTTTTTGCCATTGAGATGACTGGGGAAAAGTTTTCCAATTAACCTGAATTCACATTATTAATATCTAATAGTAATTAAGATTATATACTGTACTTTTTTTTGTTTTGTTTTTTTTGTTGGTAATACACTTTCAGTGGAAGTAAACAGGGCAATGCAATAAACTGTTAATAAAGGGCAGGACTAACAATTATATTTATAACCAATTGGCAATAGTTTTTTTCACCTCCAAATATAAAAAAAAGTTAATCCACATCCTGACCAAGTTTTTTATTTACTGTAATTTTATTTATTTTTTTGTTACTATCCTGCTACAGTTGCTTATCATTAATTGACACATAAATATGTAAAAAAAAAAAAAAAAGCATTAAACTAAATATATATTTGATCTCCCTGAATATTTTAGTCAAATTTATTGCATTCTTTTTCAACAAATTTTTTAAAGGAAGAATTCATGTACATGATTTAACCAAAAAAAAAAGCAAGCTTTTTTACCTCTCAAAAAGCAGTGAAATGGAAATTATCTATGGTGTTCAACTTTTTGAAAGTAAGGAGCATCTAAAGCAGGGGTCGGGAACCTTTTTTTGACCAAAGAGCCATTTTTTCATTTTTGGTTAATGCATTTTTCCAAAAGAGCCACAGTAAAAAAATAATATAAAATTATTAAAAAACATGCTTTTTTTTTTTTCAATAAAATTTCAACAGTAGTAATTATTAGGTCCATAACTAAAAACAAACAAATATGCAGCAAACAATAAATAAGTTGCAATATGGAATTAATTGTGCAGGGCTTTCACTGTGAGGTTGAGTTATAAATCCTCTTCGTGTGTGCTTACATCTACTGTGTTTGTGAATACTCGACTTGGCATTTTGATATATTTCTGTGTTTATTTGGCCGTTTAGGCGCGCAACCGAAGACAAAGGCTACTGTGCTTGTCCGTGTTGCGCTCGGAGCACGCGCACAGCATCCATTCAGTAATTCAGTTGTCTTTCGCGACTTATCGCGCTTTTATTATTTATTTTCGCCAACTGAAATCTGCGCGGATTATCATAAATACGACACATTTATTTATCACAAGGGTCTCTGCGGCAAAAGTGAAAGTAGCCTACCAGCAGGTGAAATGTTTTGAAATGTCTCTTTGCACAGCAAAGCACCAGTTTCAATAAAAGGATAGGCCTATATTAAAGTTTATATAGCCTACTTTTACATTTTCGCTGCTGTTCTAAAAATGGTTTTCGGTTCCCTTAAACAAGCTACAGCTGCTTGAATCCCAGTGCAGGAGCTGTTACCACAGGAACGGAAGTGGTTAGTTGATTGACTCGTGACACTCGCGAACAGCACTGAACACGCGCGGCCGGTACAACTTGAATATTATCATCATAAACTTTTCCTTAACTTCGGTAGGCGGTACAACAAGGGAATTGTAATTGGCTGCTTTTTTCTGCAGAGAGCGGATCTCTGTTGATGTGTCTAATTTTTTTCAATCGATCATTTGGTGGTAAAGGGTGCGAGACCTGGCGAGCCACATTATATTTGTCAACGCGCCAGGTGTGGCTCGCAAGCCATAGGTTCCTGACCCCTGATCTAAAGGGACGTGGTGATGGAAAAAATATATTTCAGTGCTTTTGCATTCGCTCACAAAACTTGTGTTCTCCCGAGAAACGTTGCGTTCGAACGCAACGTTTCTCGAGGGAACGCAAAAGCATTGACAAATCATTTTTCCTTTCATCTCATATTTTTTTCATTTATAATGTCCCTTTAGGGGCTCCGTATGAAACAAATGCTTAACTTATATTGAATATGGAACATTCCTTTAAAGATACCCATATTTTAAGTCATGGAAAGTCCAAGAAAAGCACAACCGCCGTGAAGTAATTGTACGTGGTCTCTGGTGATTGGTAGCTGGCAGAAAGAGTCCGTCGACTGCCAGAGAACCGGATCCCTGCGGGCTCACGTTCACCCTGCGCCGTATCATTACCGACATCTTGAAGAGCCCTTACCCTGCACATTAGGGTAAAGTCTTGGGGTGAACAGGGCTGAAATGTCTCTGTTTATTTTGGCCTGCCGGTTATCTCATGAATCATTTATTTTCAGAGCACAAATGTGAGTTGGTAAGATGCTGTTTGAGCCCTTCATGCTGCCAGGGTTAAGTGGCCGAGCATCTAAAGGGAGAGGAGGAACCATTAGGCAGAGCCGCCCGAGGAAAAGAGCCACCAGCTGCCAGACAGATGACTGTGCCACACGCACAGGTGGGCGCGCTCAATGAGCTGTCTGTTAACCCGGATGCCACTAATGTGACTGTGCTTTTCTCTTCTGAGATGTGAATATCTGCTACGCTTCTCTCATTGGTACTTTGTCCAGCCCATTTGGGTAGCTCCAAACAAACAGTTGCAATTCCATTTGATGCCACTAGTTGTGCGCTTCACTTTTAAGGCAAGTTGGTGGCCATCTTATTTATTTATCATTTATGATGTAAATGCATTTTATATATATATACACTCACCTAAAGGATTATTAGGAACACCTGTTCAATTTCTCATTAATGCAATTATCTAATCAACCAATCACATGGCAGTTGCTTCAATGCATTTAGGGGTGTGGTCCTGGTCAAGACAATCTCCTGAACTCCAAACTGAATGTCAGAATGGGAAAGAAAGGTGATTTAAGCAATTTTGAGCGTGGCATGGTTGTTGGTGCCAGACGGGCCGGTCTGAGTATTTCACAATCTGCTCAGTTACTGGGATTTTCACGCACAACCATTTCTAGAGTTTACAAAGAATGGTGTGAAAAGGGAAAAACATCCAGTATGCGGCAGTCCTGTGGGCGAAAATGCCTTGTTGATGCTAGAGGTCAGAGGAGAATGGGCCGACTGATTCAAGCTGATAGAAGAGCAACTTTGACTGAAATAACCACTCGTTACAACCGAGGTATGCAGCAAAGCATTTGTGAAGCCACAACACGCACAACCTTGAGGCGGATGGGCTACAACAGCAGAAGACCCCACCGGGTACCACTCATCTCCACTACAAATAGGAAAAAGAGGCTACAATTTGCACGAGCTCACCAAAATTGGACAGTTGAAGACTGGAAAAATGTTGCCTGGTCTGATGAGTCTCGATTTCTGTTGAGACATTCAGATGGTAGAGTCAGAATTTGGCGTAAACAGAATGAGAACATGGATCCATCATGCCTTGTTACCACTGTGCAGGCTGGTGGTGGTGGTGTAATGGTGTGGGGGATGTTTTCTTGGCACACTTTAGGCCCCTTAGTGCCAATTGGGCATCGTTTAAATGCCACGGCCTACCTGAGCATTGTTTCTGACCATGTCCATCCCTTTATGACCACCATGTACCCATCCTCTGATGGCTACTTCCAGCAGGATAATGCACCATGTCACAAAGCTCGAATCATTTCAAATTGGTTTCTTGAACATGACAATGAGTTCACTGTACTAAAATGGCCCCCACAGTCACCAGATCTCAACCCAATAGAGCATCTTTGGGATGTGGTGGAACGGGAGCTTCGTGCCCTGGATGTGCATCCCACAAATCTCCATCAACTGCAAGATGCTATCCTATCAATATGGGCCAACATTTCTAAAGAATGCTTTCAGCACCTTGTTGAATCAATGCCACGTAGAATTAAGGCAGTTCTGAAGGCGAAAGGGGGTCAAACACAGTATTAGTATGGTGTTCCTAATAATCCTTTAGGTGAGTGTATGTATATATGTGTGTGTGTATATATATATATATATTATTGCCAAAGGATTGGGACACCCCTCCAAATCATTGAATTCAGGTGTTCCAATCACTTCCACGGCCAAAGGTATATAAAATCAACCACCTAGGCATGCAGAAGCTTCTACAAACATTTGTGAAAGAATGAAATTTCCTCACTACTAAATATTCCACGCTCAACTGTTAGTGGTATTATAACAAAGTGGAAGCAATTGGGAACAACAGCAACTCAGCCACGAAGTGATAGGCCACGTAAAATCACAGAGCGGGGTCAGCGCATGCTGAGGGTCACAGTGCGCAGAAGTCACCAACTTTCTGCAGAGTCAATAGCTACAGACCTCCAAACTTCTGTGGCCTTCAGATTAGCTCAAGAACAGTGTGTAGAGAGCTTCATGGAATGGGTTTCCATGGCCGAGCAGCTCATCCAAGCCTTACATCACCAAGTGCAATGCAAAGCGTGGGATGCAGTGGGGTAAAGCACGCCGCCACTGGACTCTAGAGCAGTGAGACGTGTTCTCTGGAGTGACCAATCACGCTTCTCTGTCTGGCAATCCCATGGACGAGTCTGGGTTTGGCGGTTGCCAGGAGAACGGGACTTGCCTGACTGCATTGTGCCAAGTGTAAAGTTTGGTGGAAGGGGGATTATGGTGTGGGGTTGTTTATCAGGGGTTGGGCTCGGCCCCTTAGTTCCAGTGAAAGGAACTCTTAATGCTTCAGCATACCAAGACATTTTGGACAATTTCATGCTCCCAACTTTGTGGGAACAGTTTGGGGACGGCCCTTCCTGTCCCAACATGACTGCACACCAGTGCACAAAGCGTCGGTCCATAAAGACATGGATGAGTGAGTTTGGTGTGGAGGAACTTGACTGGCCTGCACAGAGTCCTGACCTCAACCCGATAGAACACCTTTGGGATGAATTAGAGCGGAGACTGCGAGCCAGGCCTTCTCGTCCAACATCAGTGCCTGACCTCACAAATGCGCTTCTAGAAGAATGGTCAAAAATTCCCATAAACACACTCCTAAACCTTGTGGAAAGCCTTCCCAGAAGAGTTGAAGCTGTTAGAGCTGCAAAGGGTGGGCCAACTCCATATTAAACCCTACGGATTAAGAATGGGATGTGCATGTAAAGGCAGGCGTCCCAAAACTTTTGGCAATATAGTGTGTGTATATTAAAAACCAATAAAAATGACAAGCACATATCAAAATTACTAAAACTGAAAATATACAAATATAGGCTAATTCAAAATATGTAACAAATAATTTTTTTTTTTTTTTTTTTTTTTTTGAAAAATAGTGGTATTCTTTTAAAGTTCCCTGTAAATGTCAGTATTACTGTGGTTCTTGTCCAAAACAACATGATTTTACCATGGTATTTTTTTTTTTTTTTTTGGTAGTGAATCTAAAAGTAAACTCACACAACAGTTTGTAGGAGTTTTTTTCGTTTGTTTTTGAATAAATATTTTTCTGCATCACATCAGAGAAATTCTGTGCATGAGGCTTCCAGAACGACTTTTCTTTCTTCAGATGTCAGTAATAATTTTCTGAGAGTTCGTCATGCGTAGGTCGGTACATAAGCCGTGGCGTGAAGTGACACGACGGCGTGTTTGACTGACAGCCCGCTGATGAAGCCGACGGCTTTGTGCGGTGCGAGAGTGCGGCAGAGCAGATCATCACGCCGATATCAAAATAAGCATTATGAAAAATACAAGCCGTTTCCCTGCCATGCATCATTTAAAAGCATACTCGATGCCTCTGTAATCATATTAATTCCTTAACAGCTTTATTTAATGACAGAGAAGGCTGCTATTAGCATAATATGGAAATCCTGGTCGTTACGAATCGCTGTAATTTATGAACAAAAGCAATGTGATGGTGAGAGCGGCCGGTTGATCCAATATTGAGAGATGTTCTCGGCAGAGCTGATTATCAATACAGAATTGCAAATGTGCGGAAGAAGGCTTCCCAGCAGTCTCGGAAAACCGTCTGGGAAAAAAAAGAGAGAGTGAATGGAAACCTGAGGCGCCGTACAGTTCCTCCGTATGGCAAAACATGGAAGTCTTCAGAAGTCTGCCGGCTACATGATCCCATGCTGTACTTGGTGTCTAAATAACTAATTAGAGTCAGCAGCAATTTCCAGCGGCTGTAAGTGACTGGGATGGTGATCCGCTGTACCAGCGTGCCTCCGCTTTCATCTGCTCCTCTTCTGGAGACATCTCGTCTCTCTTCTCCACTTCCGTCTCGGTCTCGCTCTTTCGGCCTTTTCATTAGTTCAATCTGTGCCTTGTGCCCCGCTGAGTAAAAAGAGCTTGTTTTCTTTTACCGAACTAAAGGAAAGGGCAAGAATGTGAAGCCCAAGAGGCTTGAGGAAAGAGTCCAGTGAAGTTCCCAGGCGCAGGTGTCCGTCCTCGTGTTTGTTCCGACAGATGGCCCGTTTCTGCACGTCTCCAGTGTCCGGGATGCCTTTGTGTCACTGCTGGTCACCAGCTTATGAAGTTCATACTGGTTTAGTTGGTCAAAATGAGGTTTATTGTCATTTTAACACTTTGCTGGTGGCTATAAGATACTGTTATTGATTATTTGTTCATTTATTCGCTCTATTGTTCTTTCTTTTGTTTGTTCGTTCAGTTGCTCATTTAGTTTGTTTATTCATTCTAGTGTTTGTTCATTTGTTCACTGGTTCATACCGGTTTAGTTAGTCAAAGTCAGGTTTACTGTTAGGTTTTTATAGCCACCAGCAAAAGATTTTGTTATAGTTCGTTCAATCATTAGTTAATTCATTCGTTTGTGCGTTCGTCATTCATTGTTTGTTCATTCGTTTGTTTGTTTGTTTGTTCATTCATTAGTTTATTCGTTCATTCATTCTGTTTGTTCATTCATTCATTCTGTTTGTTCATTCATTCATTCTGTTTGTTCATTCATTCATTCTGTTTGTTCATTCATTAGTTTGTTTGTCTGTTTGTTTGTTCGTTCATTCTGTCTGTTCATTCATTAGTTAGTTAGTTTGTTCATTAATTCTGTTTGTTTGTTCACTCATTAATTTATTCATTCGTTCATTCATTCTGTTTGTTCATTCATTCATTCTGTTTGTTTGTTCATTCATTCATTCTGTTTGTTTGTTTGTTCATTCATTTTGTTCGTTCATTCGTTCATTCATTCTGTTTGTTTGTTCGTTCATTCATTCTGTTTGTTTGTTTGTTCGTTCGTTCATTCTGTTTGTTCATTTGTTCATTCTGTTTGTTTGTTTGTTCATTAGTTCATTCATTCTGTTTGTTTGTTCATTCATTCTGTTTGTTTGTTCATTCTGTTTGTTCATTCATTCTGTTTGTTTGTTTGTTCGTTCGTTCATTCTGTTTGTTCGTTCATTCTGTTTGTTCGTTCATTTATTTTCTCTTTGCTCGTTCATTCTGTTTGTTCATTCATTCTGTTTGTTCATTCGTTCATTCTGTTTGTTCGTTCATTCTGTTTGTTCGTTCATTTATTTTCTCTTTGTTTGTTCATTCTGTTTGTTCATTCATTAGTTTGTTTGTTTGTTTGTTCATTCGTTCATTCTGTTTGTTCGTTCATTCTGTTTGTTCGTTCATTCTGTTTGTTTGTTCATTCTGTTTGTTTGTTCATTCTGTTTGTTTGTTCATTCTGTTTTTGTTCATTCTGTTTGTTTGTTCATTCTGTTTGTTTGTTCATTCTGTTTGTTTGTTCATTCTGTTTGTTCGTTCATTTATTTTCTCTTTGTTCATTCATTCTGTTTGTTCATTCATTAGTTTGTTTGTTTGTTCATTCGTTCATTCTGTTTGTTCGTTCATTCGTTCATTCTGTTTGTTCGTTCATTCTGTTTGTTCGTTCATTCGTTCATTTATTTGTTTGTTCGTTCATTAGTTTGTTCGTTCATTAGTTCATTCATTCATCCATTCTGTTTGTTCATTTGTTCGTTCATTCTGTTTATTCATTCATTTGTGTGTTTTGATTGTTCATTCAGTTGTTTCTTTATTAATTCTATAGTTTGTTCGTTCGCTCTGTTTTCCTTTCTTTGATTCATTCTATCAGGCCTTCTAGACTTTTTAAACTTTGCTTTTCTAATTAAAATGTATAAGTTATATTACTTTGAATTTTAATTCACTAAGCTACAGTTGCAGTTCTCCACCTGTTTACTACCTCATTTCCCATTCAGTTCAATTCAGATTCCGGGAATACAATTTTCATAGATTCTGAATGGCGCTCGGCCCTGTTTCACAGAGTTAGAGCGGTTTGTGAAAAGTGACCTTGTAAGCAGAATCGAGTCTGAAAACTCTTTTGTTGCTTTCTGCTGCTCGTGATGGAAATGCATCCGAAATGCCCCAGCCGTCTCTTTCCGACTGTCTCCTCTCATCTATGAACTTGTTCGTTTGAAGCCGAGATAAGTAATGTGGTTCTCCGAGCTGCAGCTCCATTTTTGCTTCGTTTATGATCAATAATAAGTACTCTGAGGGAAGAGCGAGCCGAGCGGGTGTTGGTGATTTATTGATTTCTGTGGGGTCGTACCGCATGCATGCTAATGAGCAACGTGATGCATTGCAAAGCTGTGAACTCTGGAGTGTTTTCAAATTATTGTAACACAGCCATCGACCCGTCCACCTCCGCTGTCTTTTTATGTGGTTTTGGTGTTAAAAGCCACATCGGAATTACGCTCATCTGTAAAACGTGGCTTTCGTGCTCCCTCTGGCAGAGATTTTTATTTGTTTTTCATTGTTTGGCTGTGTTTTGCCTTGCCAGAGCTGAAGTCTGTAGATGAATGTTGTTTGTGGTTTAAAGTGACAGCAGCAGCCAGATCAGCTAATGTTGAACACTGAACGTTTCTCTTGGCTTCATCAGAGCCGGATAGCTCAGAGGAAAATATTATTGCTCTTTTATGAGACTTAATGGAGTTCTCGGATATGTTTGGCTTTAAGTATAAACTTTGTTTCCATTTCTTTATTTCTCACAAGCAGAGCGTTTGTTGACTGAAAACAAGTTGATTGTTTTCATGCAGTCAAATGAATGTGGAGAAACGGCTCAAATCGTGAGATTTGAGGGAATTTGATGAGAAATGTTCCTGAGACAGTCTAGCATACATTGACTGCATCCGAAATCACATACTTGCCTAATATAATATAGTAAGTGAAAAACTGTATGTGACTGTATCTGAAAGAGTCGGCAAAAAGTACCCGGGTGGCCTAATTCTTCCGGCGAGATTCTGAAGTGCGCATATGATGGACACTTTATTATCCCATGAGGCCATGGGAGAGGATTTATGAATGGAGGTGAAGCGACGCAACTGACGCCGTAGGTCACATGATAACAACAACATGTTGAATATAGTACGTTGGAATTTCATTTGTTCTACATTCATACTACACAGAACCAGGGTTGGGTATCGCTTGGGTTTTTTTACGGTACCGGTGCCAAATCGATACTTAAAAAAAAAAAAACAGCCACAAAATGGTGGTTGACATCAAAAGAATGGCTTTTTATTGAATTTTATTTTTTTTAAATTTAACAATTTATTAAAAGTTTAAAGTATACTTAAATGAATATAAGTAAATACAAAACACAACTAATTTACATAAATTCACAATAAAACCTAAGCCACCTAACCCAACTACAATAATTTAACATTAAATAACAGCAGTCGTTTGTATTCTTGGTATGCTACAAACCAGCTTCAAGTTTCAGTAATTATTTTGCAGAAATGACCATATTTGCCTTCTCTGGATAAATAAAGCATCGCCTTATTATTTCCATGGCGACGCGTCATGCTTGTCACATGACACACCGCAGCCACAATAGCGCTGTATGACCGATGTATTGCTTTTATTTCCTTTTTTCCTTTTTTATTCAAAATATTCACGTCATGAACTATCTGATATTCTGATTTCCAAATGTGTAAGTGTATGTGTTTCGTCATCTAAAACCCTTTATAATAAACGTTAGCTGATCTATAATGCGTGATCTATAGTTTGCACCGCAATTCAGAGAATCAGATCTGTCGGATTTACATCATGTAAATTCATCCACGTCTCACGAAACACATGAAAGTGAGTGACCGGTGAACTGGGAGAAGAATAGAGTAAACTATAGAGTTAACTATATAATGTGTATCTGATATAAATAAGACACAGTCAAATTATAACTGAAAGGATTGTTATTGCCGCTTCCATAGACATCAGTGTGTGTTTATTGCTAGTGCTTATGTGCATTTAAATGTCTGAAACCTAAAATAAACATTATGTGGTTGAAAACACTGAATAGTTGTGATATGTGACAAGCGCTGAGCGTCTGTCTCTGGCTCGGTGCCAACCAAAGAGCAAAAGCACGTTTGAACTTGATCAGTTGATCACGTGATGCACTGACTATTTCAGTCGACAGCTTAAAGGTGCAGGTGATTCTCTGCAGAAACATTTTTTGTTATGCTGGTTGAAAGTCTCCTCATATCCTGATAGCAAACACTCTGTTAAGCGGTCTAAATGTATTTTTATATATCGTCTGTGGAAGGAGTAGGACCATAAAATGTTCGTTCAATCCTTGCGTTCGGTCCGAACGATACATTACGTACCGGTACCCAACCCTACAAAAAACACATAAGCGGTCAGAGAGAATGTGATATCGGACACAGCCACTGTCTGGATATTGAAGCTTTAAATTGGTCTTTTTCTCATAGGAGGAGACCTACATTAGTCTACCTGGGGAGGAAAGTCTCTTCTAGGTGAAATCTTTGTGATTAACTCTATTCCCAGATCTCTGGATGTGGTGAGGTGGTCCGAGCTGATGTGAATGGGAGGTTATGACCGATTCAGGAATGTATTCATCAGTTCTCCTTTAACTTTTATAGCCGCCGCGGGGCGTACATCTGTGCTTTGATCTTACAACAAACCTGTCAGTTCACATCACCACGAGTGCTAAATCAATATCCATTTCAAACTAGCCAAATGCATTTTTTGATGCTTTTTTGTCAGGCCTGGATTATATAAAGATAAACTGTGATATGTTGATGTTAGTTTTATAGGTCATATTTCGGAGGGTTTTATTAGTTGAATAAAAATTATACAAATGCAATACTATATATTCTTCTAAAAAATAGAATATATATAAATTCTTTTTCTTAGCTCAGGAGTCTGGATGTTTCATTTGAGTATTTACTTTGTCTCATATATTTCTTATTCTTAAGACCCAGGAAAGTCAATTTTGAATTTAGTATTTTTTTTTTCATGTCATTACATTCAAATGGAGATTTAAAATATACATTTTATTCATATGTAATGCTATGTCCTCGTAAGTGGACACCAGGACTCAGTTGTTTAAAAAATAAAATTACATGAAATGACATGTATAGGCAAAAACAATGGGATTTTTTTTTTTTTTTTGTTCATTCACCAATCAATTTTTAGGTTTCAGTATTTTTTTTTTTTTTTAACCAAACTTTGTTCAAAGATGATTCTCAACTATATTCTCAACTATGATTCTATGAAAGATATAACGGAATTAATTGATACACATTTTACTTTATGGAATATGTGGGTAAAATGGCCATACATGTGTTTTCCCACTCAATGCCATGTCTCTATTCACTGGATCTAAAGTGTTCTTGGAGCAACATTTAATGAAAAAAGAAGTGTAATAATGGGAGTAATAGTTGGCAACATTTCCATAATAATATCATTGATATGTAATTTCTTTCCCTGTTCACTTGTTGTGTCTCCCAGAATGCCTGATAAACATGATTTAAGTCCCGGTGTCTCTATTGTGAAATCAATGCCCTGTTTTGTAACAAAGTCATATTTTGATTAGAAACGTTACCCCTAGGGTTGGGTACCGACCGAATTACGTCAGTACTACAGAGTACCGTTTCACATTAAATCAATCGGTGCCAAATATCGGTACCTGAGAACGCATCTGGTGATATAGACGAGTGTCTGTGAACATTAAACCGCGAAAAGACTATTTAAATACGAATCCTGTGTGTCCTGTGTGTCTCTGTGTGAATGAACGGCGCAGATGCGCGGTTTAATTTACCACACACACACTGAATCACATGTTTCCATCTCATACGAGGACATGAACGCATGAACTTCATCTCCAGAGCCGCTCTGAGAGTCACTTCATGAGCATTTTACCGTTTCATTTGAGAAAATCTATCATCATATCATAAACACACAGAAACTCAAAGCTCTTCACAGCAACCCGTCAAAATAAAAGTTCGGTTTAACTTGACAAATATATTACTGTTGTACAGCAGAATTTAGATCAGCTCAATGTAATAATACTAACACTAATGTAATAATAATAAATTATCAACTTTAATATCACAATTTTTCCTCCATGTTTTAATTTTAACAGTATAAAGCTCAGTTGTGCAGCACTTTGTTTGACAAAGTTTATTTAAATTAAAAGATAAATTAAATTTAATGTTTTATGTCTTCATTTGATTACTAGAAAATGCACAACACAGAATTTTTTTCATAGAAATGAAATAAAAATTAAAAAAATATATATTAATGGTTGTTTTTATGAATTCAATGAATTAAGTAGCTAGTAGCCTAGTATTTACTGGTAAATATTAGACAGCTCTGGCATAATGTCAATAACACTTCTATAAATGACTTACAGTTTCTGCAGTTATTGAGGGAAACAGTTCATATTGAGACATTAGAGCTCAGTCTGAGGAGCACATGCTCCGTTTAATCTAACTTAGGAGAAACTATGAATGGGCTTGTCTCCGGTGGGCGGTTTACAGCTTCTCCTCGGAGCGCTTGTGTGTTTAGTTGAGTCCTATCAGCCGTTTCTTGACTGATCTCTGAGGTGCTCCGTCAACAAACCCAAAACAGCCCTTCCTTGAGTCGTGTCCGTCCCGTAAGAAAACTCTGAATACCGGGGGAAGCGGCTTGACAGGCAGAGACGTGCACTAATTAACTAACTTAAACAAACTTGACAAGAGGAAGGAGAAAAGCTTTCAGTGACCCCCTTTTAAAAAGCCATTACCAGGAAGAAAGAGAGAGAGAGAGAGAGAGAGAGAGAGAGAGAGAGAGAGAGAGAGAGAGAGAGAGAGAGAGAGAGAGAGAGAGAGAGAGAGAGAGAGAGAGAGAGAGAGAGAGAGAGAGAGAGAGAGAGAGAGAGAGAGAGAGAGAGAGAGAGAGAGAGAGTGTGTGGCCCAAAAGTGAGCAGGGACAAGTCATTTAAATTTTTACCTCTAGGTTTTCTATAGTGCTTGCTCTGTAGTCAATATAATTATCTTTGCATGAAAAGTCAATGGTAGGGCCTCGTTTAGAGGGTTAGATAAACGTGTGTTTGCCACGGGGCCGTCGCCGCCTCCGTTTCTTTCAGATGGAGACGTTTAGGAGGTGAAGAGGTAGATTATGGCTCATTTGGGGGTGGAGATCTGTCAGAAACAAGGGCTTTGTGAGCAATCCCAGACTTCTGACAAGATGACCTTTCATCCCAGTAAACAGAAGCCCAATTTAGGAGTTTCTCATTCAAGGATTGTCAGAATAAACACAGAGAGCGGCTATATGAGGAGTTGTGCTGGACGTGTAGATGTCAGCAGTGAGTTTGTGTCCCGAGGGCTCTGTGGAAATAAAAAGATGCATCTCATTTAGATCTGACACGCAGATGTCTTCATTACGTTCCCGATGAATCACTTGAGTTCTTCACACCCTTTTGAATTTCTCTCTCAATTTCTTCACATCATTACCAAAGAGGGCCAGAACGTGAAAATGTAGGGTGGAGAAATCAGATGAGATGTTCTGTCTGGTGAGATATGATTCCTCTCTGGAGGAAATGACATGCGGAGGGTTGTTGATAGTAATATTGTTAACGCAGCGACTGTAAAGAGCGTCCTGGTGCCCTTGGAATATACATGGGTTTCCATCAAATCCTTTCCCCTGGGAGGAGTTTAGCAAACCAAATCGATATTTATTTTGTTGCGGTCATTATTCGTGGAGAGTGTCCACATGCAAATGATTGGATTTTCAGCTTATTAATTAGGGGTTGACATACTGTATATTTACCAAATGTAATTTTATATATATATATATATATATATATATCTCATACGTACACATACACACAAGAATTTAAACCGCATTTATATATTGTTATTTACAATTTAACTTATTTTAATTAAACATGATAAATAATTTAATTTAAATATAATTAATTATACAGATTTACAACATGACATTTAGATATCTTTTTATAATATTATATAATAATAATAATAATAAATATATTCTTTAATTTAAATACACAATTTTTTTTTTTTTTTTTTTTTTGCATCTTGCATTTTGAAAAACTTCACGTTACTCCACAAATCCATATTTTTAACAATCAATATCAGTGAGATAGATGTATCAGCCCATATTTGTCCATTTTGAGATGATTGCATTGTGTATATACTGGCCTTCCTAATATTATTTGTTTCACTCCTGAACTCTCAGCTCAGTTATATTCCAAGCTAATGCAGACACCGCTGCCTTTCTCCCAGTCTTTGTTGTCTTCTTTTATTAAACCCCTCTCTCTTCTTCTCATTTTCCTTTTCTGAGTTTTGACGAGCTGAAAATAGAAAGTTAGCGAGAGCGCTTGCAGAGAGCGGCGACCCAACACTCTTCAAAGGGAAGAGGTCCCGCGCCGAGCACAAGCGCTTACACATATTGTAATTAGAGGAAAGGCCATTATCTTGTAAAGATGTTTTCCTTCACAGACCAGAAGAACATTTGCCTTGAGGATTTTCTGTGGTAACTTAATAATGGAGGCGTTCAGGTTCATTAGCGGCAGCGTTTCTGAAGGGCCGGATTCAGTAATAGGAAAAGTCTTCTTGAATCCGGCCGCTCGTTCGTCGAGGACTTAATGCTGCGCCGTCATCGGCACGCACACTTTTCAAAGCGAGATTAAGCTTTCTAATGAATTTCCAGTCCTGTATGGTTAAGCCTCAGCCAAAAAATTAAATCAGAGCGAATTTATCTCTGATGTCGCTGTTTCTGCCTCCTGCTCGCAAAATTAACACATTTATTAAACCAATGAATTGAGACGTCTCCTATTAATTGGCAAAAGTGCTGAAAGCTCTGTTGGTAAAAACGTACCGTCGAGGCTAGAAATTAAACTAAAGCCGCTAATTAGCAGATGAAATCGTCCGCTTGTCTAAAGCACTATCATCATCACCACCATCGCGCCCAGAGATTAATAGGCGGAGCTCATAAAAAAAATGAGAAGACGGCAGTTTGCAGAAACAGCTGGTGAGACCCAGCAGCACAGAGAGGGTCATCGCAGGGGCCCGTTTAATGAGCGTGGGGCCAACGGCGCGTGTTCCTCGACGGCACGTCTCGCTCGAGACTTTGGGCTTGTCAGAGCGTGGCCGTTCAAAGGCAACCACTCTAGAAGCCACATGGAGTTTAGTATCACACTTATAGTTTTCATTCATTATTTTTATACATTTGTTTTATTACGGACAACAAATTTTTTTTTATTTTTAGCAAGGCCGTAATCATGGCTTGAACATTGTGGGGGACCGAAGGTTTTTAATTAAAAAAATTAATTAACTAAAGGATTAAATGGGATTTAGGGGAATAAAGAGGAAATAAGAACGGTAAAAGAAGTTCTAGGTCTAATTATAGCCTATATAGTTGTGAAGTAATCCATGCAAAAACATCATTTAAATGATTGCATATTTTCAATTCAAAATGGCGAAATTGCATTTAAAAAGTTGAGTAGTTTGCATCACTGTTTGTGACTGCGTCGTTAAACATCCATCATAAAACATATCAAACATTAAATGTTTAGCTACTTATATCTTACCACGCACGCTCTTTCACTGTAAAAACTAAAAGCGTCGCGTTCACACTCCTCTTCAGTGAACATTAAGCCCCGCCTTCTTTGATCTGATTGGCCATCATTTTAACATTGACAGCCTAAAAATGTACATTTCTAAACTGTCTGCCGTCCTAACAACAAACAGAGCGCTGCGTAACGGAGAGCAGCATCAAATATTGAGGGGGACAATTTGGCCATTTCCAATTTTTGGAGAGGATTTGTCCCCCTCAGTGTCTATGGTGGTTACAGCCCTGATTTTTAGTTAAGAATAATATCCATCAGTGTCCAGGCCAGTAGGGTGGAGAGGTTTGGATCTGTCGGGGTCAAAGGGGAACCTGTAAAGAGGTGCTAATGAAGGGAACGTCCCGTCTGATGACTGACGGGCTTTAAGATGAGGCCCGTTTGCAGGCTTGAGTGAGTGCAAACATGACCGGAGCGGCCTGGAGACACGTGGCTTTCATTACTCCAACCTCGAGTGCAGCCCACCGGCAACACGCAGGAAACAGAACAGAAGGTGAGGCTGATTTGAAATTGGCTGTGCTTGTCAACAAATTGATAACCTGCCCAGAGGCATCAGCATGCGGTTCAAAGACCTTTATCAAATTCACATGTGCAGATTGTTTTTTTTGTTCTCCTCCCATAATCAGACAGTAGAAACCGAGAGAAACAAGACTTCTGAGATCCTCCAGGATCCCTTTCCTCCTCGTGCTCTTTGGCCACGTTCCCTCTGCATCTGGTGCCCTAGTTGGACGTTTCAGTGGCTGCCTCGGTCATTGTGAGCGCGCTCATTATAGCACCTCCCCCTGTGGTGAGACGGACGTCTCCTGGGCTCGTCTCTCCACTCCTCCCTGCCGTTCGACCCGACTAATAGAGCCACTTACCAGCCTTTTAACTCTTAACTGCGCTGGTTAACCCCTCACAGATGCAGTCCTGCTCCCTAGCCCTGAAAATCTGGTATGTTGATGCACATGTAGGAGCTTGTGTGTAAAAATTAATAATAATGCAATATAAAACATAACTGAATTTCACATACAAAAAAGGTCAATAGTGTAGAGATGTATGAAGCTGAGCTCACACAGAAATTACTTTCAAACAAATTACTGTTCCTGTTCACAGACTGTTATTAACAACGTTATACGTTTTTTTTTAATGTAGATTTATATTACTATACTTTGTGCTTCCTTACCTTGCCATTAAATTAAATCAACGCTGCTGAGGGAGTGACATCAAATTTGACATTTTTCTCTCTTCTGAACAACATAATCGAACTCTTGATATTTTTTCCGGAGTGTCTATATACACCAAGCCTTGTTGGCAAGCGCTGTTTGCACCAGCTCCGCCCAACAATGCCTGATTGGGCCACACAAGATTAAAAAAGACGCACATGTTTCAATGTCTTCAGTGGCGTAGTCAGTAGAGCGTAGTCAGTAGAGCGTAGTCAGTAGAGCGTAGTCAGTAGAGCGTAGTCAGTAGAGCGTAGTCAGTAGAGCGTAGTCAGTAGAGCGTAGTCAGTAGAGCGTAGTCAGTAGAGCGTAGTCAGTAGAGCGTAGTCAGTAGAGCGTAGTCAGTAGAGCGTAGTCAGTAGAGCGTAGTCAGTAGAGCGTAGTCAGTAGAGCGTGAGGCTCATGGATCAAGGTTTTGACGCGATCGACCTGGGTTCGAATCCGCCTTTGCCGAGATCGCTCTTCTCCCTTTTCCCATCACACATCAGATCGGAAAGGCATTTACTTTCAATAAAAATGAAGAAAATGTTCTAAAAGTGTAAAATAAAGTGCCTAATGAAATGTTTAATAATAATAAGAGTATTTATTGGGTAGGGGTAGGGTAGGCATCCGTTTAATAATTGTAATAAATATAATAATTTACACTGTTATTATTGCATCCTGTTAATGTACAACAATACTGAGATGCAAATAGTATGTATTTGCCAAAATAAAGTATAAATGGCATCTAATTACTATTTACACATATTGCAAAGAACTGCTACTTTTACATTGTGTAAATATGACTATTTATTTATTTTTTTTCCCCTTTTTTGGAAAGTCATATGCTATTGTGGATTTTAACTATTACTATTGGGGCAAATGGGAACAAAAACGTTTTGTTGAACTATAGAAGTTAAAAATGATTAATGTTGTTTTTTTTAATTAAAATAAAGCTGTAATAAAATATAAAAACTTAATGGAAAAACTTAAACATAAAAAATACAAATGTTGCGGCAACTAAAATTACTAAAACTGGAAAAAAAGCTAAAAAAAAAACAAGCGAAAGCTAATAAAAATGAAAAAAGCACATAACTAAAACGTAAACTAAAATTAATGTTAAAACTGAAAAAAAAAAAGAAGCTAAATGCACGTAAACGGAGTTGAGGAATGAACGGGTATGATGTCATTTCGAACAAAACAAAGTTAATTTGGAGTTCATTTCTGGAGTCCGAACTTTCCAGAAAAGTTCGCTCTGGCTGGTAAAAACCTTCAAACTCCCATTGGTCTTTGGTGATGATGTAATAGGTGGGTGTGGCTCTGAGGCTCCGCCTTCTTTGACGAGCGGTTCATTTCTTCTGTTCAGTCCGTCGAGGTCAGACGCGAGTAAAAACATGAACACACTGAGAGCTGCTTTAAAGCAGAACCTGAAGCTGTAATTCTAACTGAAAGTGACACTGACACTGTTTTTCATGTTTAATACTGTAAAGCTGCTGCTTTAATGCAATCTGCTGTATAAATAAATGTGACTGGAGTGCTGAATTTGTGCAAAGATATGCACATCGCTATGATCAAAGACCTTAAAGGGGGCGTCTAATGCTATTTCCTGCATTCTGCCTTATTTACACTGTTAAAGAGTTGATTCTCATGCTAAACATGGACAAAATTTCAAAAAACAAGTTGGACGTATGACGGAGTATTTCTGTGCCAAATACACTCCTTCAGGATTCAAACAAGTTTCGGAAAGTTTTTTTTCCGAGTATGGCCCTGTATGACATCATAAAGGGCGGAATTCCTTGTATGGGCACTTCTCCCGGATGAGCACGCACGCACGCGTCCATCAACGAGCTTCGTTCGGGTTACGGGAGCCGCTGGCGGCGCTGGCGTTGTGTTTTTAGACACAAGATCAACAATGTCACTAAAGAAGTGTGTTTCTGGTGTGAGGGAAAGATCACCTTGTTCAGCTTCCCAAATAACCCAGCGTTAAGGGAACAGTGGATGCAGTTTGTGTTTCCGGAGTTCTGCAAGTGTGTGTGTTTGCTCCCGGTCATGAGTGGAAACCACAGGCGGTGAGTGAAACTGCATCAAATGTGTGTGTTTTGTTGGCAATCGGCACGTAAGTGCATATAATGTGAACATCACCAACGTATAGTGAATCGAACGTGATCCATGGATAATGCCATGGTGTGTGTGTGTGTGTGTGTGTCTCTTTTGCTCCGCCCACTGCACGCCTCCACGGACTCGGCTGTTTTCTGAAAGAATCGGTACAGTGTATCTGTCTTTTATAAATATGATAAAACTAAAGACTCTTGGGAGATATGAAGGATCAACACTACTCTATAGATACTCAAGATTAACATGAGACTGGCAGAAACTGTGTTATGAACCCTTTAAATAAATTAATAAATAGTATAATAGCATATAAATAGTATTAAAATAACACTATACTGTAGTAAGGGTAGTTGCTATGTTCAATTTCACAAGCTAAAGTAGAAGTATAAAGTGTATTTTCTGTACCTGATAATTTGAGGTCTATCGCTCACAGCCTCACATTTGGTCAAGTAAGATATGAATCCAGCAGTGAGAGTTTGTGTAAAATATTGATTCATGATGTTCTTTTAATGTAGCACTTTAACTTTATCATTCTAATTTAATGTTTATAGGACGTCCTGATGCATGATTTGAGGATTCATTCTTGTCTGCAGATTGTGATGTAACAGTGAAGTTTATTGCTTGTGTCAGGGGTTTGATTGTTGCTCCACTGAAGACTGTATTTCTCTAGTTATCTGGCAGCATGAGAGCAATCAGGGACTGTGTTTTGGACCGACTGAAGGAGGAATAATGCGTGCTTTCTCTGATGAGCAGGAATTAGTGTTGGCTTGCCGTCTATGACAGATGATAATGATAAGTCGTTGTTTTATTGAATGACTGGACATAAACTGCTGTGTGTGAGGATCGATAGGCATCGCTGCTCACCGTAGATATGAACAATGTGCAGGCGTGTTTTATCGCCAGCAGATCAGCGCCGCGCATTAACTCCCTGCGTGTGTAATTTCATAGGATGTGAATATTGACAGGAAGCGCTTTATACACCCTATTGGCTCGATGGCTGATTAAAATTAATTTTATTTCTCAAATGAAACCGCATAAATGCTTGTGCGAGAGCTTCGGGAGTTTGACATGAAGGAGGCCGAACAGATACACTGCCATTCAAACGTTTTTGATCGGTAAGATTTTTTTATGTTTTTAGAAGAAGTCTCTTTGATCACCAAGGCTGCATTTATTTTATTAAAAATACAGAAAAAACAGTAATATTGTGAAATATTATTCCAATATAAAATAACAGTTTTCTATATGAATATACTTTAAAGTGTAATTTATTCCTGTGATCAAAGCTGATTTTATCATCATTACTCCAGTCTTCAGTGTCACATGACCCTTCACAAATCATTCTCATATGAGGATTTGATGCTCAACAAACATTTATGACTATCAATGTTCAAAACAGTTGTGTAAAACTTTTTTTAGGATTTTTTTGATGAACAAAGTTCAAAAGAACAGCATCTTTTGTAACATTATAAATGTCTTTACTGTCACTTTTGATCAATTTAATGAGTCCTTGCTGAATAAATGTATTAATTTCTTTAAGTCCCCCCCCCCTTTTGAACGGTAGTACAATGTTGCAAAAGCTTTCTATTTCAGATAAATACTGTTCTTTTAAACTTTCCATTCATCAAAGAATCCTGAAATAAATGTCTTACACAACTGTTTCCAACACTGATAATAATCATAAATGTTTGTTGATCATCAAATCCTCATATGAGAATGATTTGTGAAGGATCATGTGACACTGAAGACTGGAGTAATGATGATAAATTCAGCTTTGATCACAGGAATAAATTTATATTTTAAAGTATATTAAAATAGAAAACAGTTCTTTTACATTTTTAATAATTTCACAATTTTATTATTTTTTTTTTTTTTGTATTTTTAATAAAATAAATGCAGCCTTGGTGAGCATAAAAGACTTCTAAAAACATTGAAAATCTTACTGATCAAAAACGTAAGCTTCTGAATGGAGGCCAGAGAATGCACGTTTAAACGCAGCAAAAGTTGCAATAAATACGACTGGCTGCCGTATCTCTCCGGTGCATTATCTGTCTGAAATACCCACCATAAATTTGTGTTTATCTGCCGTGTGCTGAGAGCTGACTCGTGTGTGTGTTTTGCATGGAAAAACAGACATTTTCTTTCAACAATTAGGCATGTTGCACGTCTGCTGCGTGTTTGCCAGCTGCTAAATGAAGACGTATAAATCTCACAAATGAAAACAAATACAGGCAACGATGTTTGACCCTAATTAAAGCCGGGTCGCGAACACAACGCCGCAAGACGTGAGGACTGATATACGACTTCACTGCACTCACGTGTGTTTTGAATTTGCCGTTGACCTGTATTTTACCCTGACGTGTCACTTTAAGCACTAATAATGAGGATTTACAGCTGACCGTTGTTTCTGGATGCTGGACACACACATCAACAGCAGAAACACTGCAAATGCAAGCAGCAAAGTTTATTTCTTCTTATCGTAACCTCTCGGCTTGGCTTGCCAAGTAACTCTAGGCTCATTACTGAGAATCAGAGTGTTTGAAGAGCTGTTTAAATGACAAACGAAAGAAAAAAACCTTTCTCTGATTGAAAGCGCCCCTCAAATGAATGGTGTTTATGCTGACATTTTATTTGAGTTTTGTAATTAAAACGCTTCTGATAGAAACGTTTCACTACGCCAGTTCTGTTGCAATCAGCAATTCTGCATTCTTGTAATCCTTAATGAAAATATTTTTATTGATTTACACAAATGCAAACATCTGAAACGTACAGGGAATGCAAGATACGACTTTTAAACTTTGCTCATGAATATTATTTTCGTGTTGCAACGTAAATATTATGCACTGTATTAACCAGTAAATAACTCACACTGGGGCAAAAATGCATTGTTGAGAGAACAAAAATAAACACAGATAAGTTGCATTAGTGTATAAGTCAGAAACTTAGTAAAAATGTTACGTCACAACAAATCCTTAAAATTTGACCTTAGTCAGAACCGAACAGGAAAGAAAAATATAAGTATAAATTAAAGATGTTAACGATTTATCGATGATCGATTAATTGTCGATAATACATTTAATCGATGAAACGTATCGATCATGTAAAGCAGACACGAGGAAAAATGAAGCGAGCGAGTTTGGGACCATTTTACAACTGGAGTCACAGCTTCATCATGACGGTTTGCGTGTGCATTCGTAGCCTTTTGTTTTGTGCAAATGTAAGTTGTAATATTGTGTTTATTTTGTGTAGGCATATCTATATCTGATTTATCTCATATAGGATGCATTTGGTTAGGCATTAACGCGGTAGTGAAGCGTGCCGGTGATCATCTTCAGCTCAAACAGCAATGCGCGACTAATAATAACTTTGATTGGGACTGTCATATTACATAACATTGAGAACACTATTGTAATAAATCGTTATGAATTCATGGGGTCTAGTTGGGGTTTTCAGTGTGTTGCTCCAGGAAGAGCGTCCACACATTCTGACCAGGCGTTGGTGACATGTTGTATTACTCGTTATAGCCTATTTGATTTATTTAATAAGTAATTTAATTAAATGATCAATCACATCGACTCATTTTACAATCCTACTAGCCCTTTCAGATTAAAACCTCTTCTCATTCATCTGACGAGGAACATGGCGTTTTGAGCAGCATTTGCACACCCTGTCCTGCTGTAGACACACATGCAGTATTTATTAGGGGTGTGACGGTACACAAAACTGACCGTTCGGTACAGCAGTTTTACAAAATTGCTTTATTTATTTTTATTAAACAGTGGTTTACTGAACAAATCTGTCCTTAAATGAATTGTTATAACTAAAAGTTTCTTAAAGATAATGCTGTAAACTATAGGGAGCCCTTACTTTCACATTACTATAATATAACAACAGAGCCCAAACTATTAGCCTAAATTCAGTTGCTGTTTATGTTTATATATAATAATCAACACTAACACATTGTATGCAAACATGTAAACGTCACATAAGGCAGTTTTTGCATTAACTTCTAAATCTAATTATAAAATTGTTTTTTCTCCTATCCTTTGTTGAAATATAATCATTTATACACAGTGTCTGTCATTTTCATGACTTATTTAAACATACATTAAACAATCCAGACATCACTAACAGGTTCAGTAGAATATAATGAATATATAGGCTAATATAGTGCATATATTCAGTGAAAGAGTTGATTTGAACTCACAGCTGTGGACACTGAGTGACTTCTGAGGGAAATGTGATGCTACGGGACATTGTTCTCAAGCTGTTTTATTGACGTCTTTCCGCCGTTGAAACACTGAGCGATTACACCACATATGATACGCTTCAGTAAGTTGTAATGTATCCTCAACACACCTTCAGATATTAATTCATGTTTATTCTTTGACTATGACGAGATGATTGCGTTCACTCGTCTATACAGTGGTCAGTCACGCCACATTAAAGAGCGTCAAAACGGCATTTATCGTTTGAATTTTGTGATAAAATGGACAGAATACTGAATATATTCGTGTGGGAACTCGGATTGAAGTGTGTTCCGGCGTAAAACAAGCCGACTGTTAAAGATTGCATTCGGTACCGAATATGTGTACCTGAATGAAACGAAACGGTTCGGTACGAATACGTGTACCGTTACACTCCTAGTATTAAGACTAACGATTAATTAATTAATTGATCGTTAATTTAAACGACGATTGGTCATGGAAATTTGTGTAATTTGACGTCCCTTGTATAAATCAAACATAAATTATAGCGGCGTATAACAACACTTGTTATAAACTTATCAACGGCAAGCCTAAACGAATTTATTTGCAGCGAAACTAGCGGCGTGTGGAAAATGCGCTATACAAATAAACCTCGGGCCCATGTTCCTTTCTCAAAGTGATGCACTTTGCGCATGTTTTCCGGGCTTGACGTTAATTGCATTATATAAGTCGCAGCATGTTTCAGATTTAAAAAAAAAAAACGTGACATATTCTGGGAAAATACTGTATTTTTTGTCACTGAATCTGTAATATCTACATCCATTGCCTTGTTAAATGAATGCGTAAGTAGTGTCTGGTTTTAGAGCGCAGATGAGAGCAGCAGGTGTTACGTAAACGCTAATGATGATCAATGACTGACGGATGCATTCATGACCTCTTCACCTGCATTAACCTGGAAGTGCTTTATCTCCCTTCATTCATTTTATGTAATGATTATTTGCAGAAAAATCTAATAATTATAACAATGTAGGCCTTACCGAATGACTGTCAGGCTGCAGATCCAGCCTGGGAAAATGTCTGGATTTGTAGCCATGATGTTTGTGGTTGTTTTTAAAGGTGATGTTTCTGAAATGCTAGTTTGAGCGTCTGTATTCATAGTTTTCACGTCACACCCAAAACAAGGCTTTCCTCTATTGCCAGTTATTTTTCCCAGGGTTGTAATGTTATTTTTACCAATGGACTAAGACAGTGATATTAACCATACACTTTCCCCCGGGTTCACAGACAAGGCTTAAGCTAGTCCTAGACTAAAATGCATGTTTGAGTTGTTTTAACTGAAAGAAACTTGCACTGATATATCTTAAAATATGTCAGTGCCATTGTTTTGTCTTAAGATGCACACCAGTAATGTGTGCCCACAATAGGGCCCGTATTAGTGATGCATACTATATACAGGGGGACAGATGCACCCAGAATATGAATGTGTGGACCTGCTGAATTCTGTGTTAAGCGTTATAAAGAAAAATGCTTAATGTGGCTTAATGCATTAAGACAGTGACATTGAACCAAATTCCATATTGGACCAAAATTCAATATGAACCTTATTGATGATGCAAATTAGGCAAGCAGATGCACCCAGAATGCAAACACAACAAACTAAATTTCACGTTAACCATTTTCCCATTACATGCAATTCAGAATGTGTTCATATTCTGGGCTCATTTTCTTGCCTGTACAGTGGGGAGAACAAGTATTTGATACACTGCCGATTTTGCAGGTTTGCCCACTTACAAAGCATGTAGAAGTCTGTAATTTTTATCATAGGTACTCTTCAACTGTGAGAGACGGAATCTAAAACAAAAATCCAGAAAATCACATTGTATGATTTTTAAGTAATTAATTTGCATTTTATTGCATGACATAAGTATTTGATACATCAGAAAAGGAGAATTTAATATTTGGTACAGAAACCTTTGTTTGCAATTACAGAGATCATACGTTTCCTGTAGTTCTTGACCAGGTTTGCACACACTGCAGCAGGGATTTTGGCCCACTCCTCCATACAGACCTTCTCCAGATCCTTCAGGTTTCGGGGCTGTCGCTGGGCAATATGGACTTTCAGCTCCCTCCAAAGACTTTCTATTGGGTTCAGGTCTGGAGACTGGCTAGGCCACTCCAGGACCTTGAGATGCTTCTTACGGAGCCACTCCTTAGTTGCCCTGGCTGTGTGTTTCGGGTCGTTGTCATGCTGGAAGACCCAGCCACGACCCATCTTCAATGCTCTTACTGAGGGAAGGAGGTTGTTGGCCAAGATCTCGTGATACATGGCCCCATCCATCCTCCCCTCAATACGGTGCAGTCGTCCTGTCCCCTTTGCAGAAAAGCATCCCCAAAGAATGATGTTTCCACCTCCATGCTTCACAGTTGGGATGGTGTTCTTGCGGTTGTACTCATCCTTCTTCCTCCAAATACAGCGAGTGGAGTTTAGACCAAAAAGCTCTATTTTTGTCTCCTCAGACCACATGACCTTCTCCCATTCTTCCTCTGGATCATCCAGATGGTCATTGGCAAACTTCAGACGGGCCTGGACATGCGCTGGCTTGAGCAGGGGGACCTTGCGTGCGCTGCAGGATTTTAATCCATGACGGCGTAGTGTGTTACTAATGGTTTTCTTTGAGACTGTGGTCCCAGCTCTCTTCAGGTCATTGACCAGGTCCTGCCGTGTAGTTCTGGGCTGATCCCTCACCTTCCTCATGATCATTGATGCCCCACGAGGTGAGATCTTGCATGGTGTCCCAGACCGAGGGAGATTGACCGTCATCTTGAACTTCTTCCATTTTCTAATAATTGCGCCAACAGTTGTTGCCTTCTCACCAAGCTGCTTGCCTATTGTCCTGTAGCCCATCCCAGCCTTGTGCAGGTCTATTTTATCCCTGATGTCCTTACACAGCTCTCTGGTCTTGGCCATTGTGGAGAGGTTGGAGTCTGTTTGATTGAGTGTGTGGACAGGTGTCTTTTATACAGGTAACGAGTTCAAACAGGTGCAGTTAATACAGGTAATGAGTGGAGAACAGGAGGGCTTCTTTAAGAAAAATTAACAGGTCTGTGAGCCAGAATTCTTACTGGTTGGTAGGTGATCAAATACTTATGTCATGCAATAAAAAAATTTTATTACTTTTTTTATTATTATTATTATTATTATTATTATCATCATCATCATCATCATCATCATCATCATCATCAGGACCCCCATTGGTTTAATGTAGTAATGTCACTGAAACTGTAAACTTTCATTTTTTTTTTTCTCGCACGCACGCGCACACACACACACACACTCTCTCGGTGCTCCCTATGACCCGCCTCTCCTGCTATTAATGCACTATACATATAAGAATAAACCATCTAAAACGCTTAGAATGATCATACTACTAAAACTAAATGTGATCTGGTTATTTAAATGATGTTTGCGCTTTGACGTGTGTGTGTGTGTGTGTGCGCGCTTCAGACGATCAATGCAAGAAAGCGTCTCAAAATGACTATTCCTAAACTGTAAATGGTTAGTTCTGCATTCACTCACTCTCGTGTTGTTTTCGCGCGTCACACAAGCATCTGAACGTCCGTGTTTACTACAGTAAATCTGTTCATCATATAAAGCCATCGTGTCTCTTCTGAAGACTTGGATTGATTATTTTTACGATGCCTTTGACTCTTTTTTTTGGATCTTTTAAGTTTGAGAGAAATGGACTTTAAATGGAGGGACAGAAATCTTTCTCTGGATTTTGAAGTTAAACGAAACAAAATGAGGACGAGTACATGATGACAGAATTTACATTTTTGTGTGAATTATACCTTATAAATACAGCAAGCTGAGCCTTGGATAAAACAACTCTAAATCGCGAATCATATCGTTTACATCAATGATACATATCGCATTTTATATTTCGATATCTCTATATGATGTATCGTTACCCTAGTTTTTAGTGATTGAAATACTATGGCAGGTGATCACACAAACTTGCATTTTGTTCACATATTTTTGTTTTTGTTTTGAGAGTTGATCTAAATATCCGTGGCTTGAAATGGATGGATTTATTTGTGTTTTGCCCTCCAGTTTTCTGCACCATTCACGAGACTGAAAACTATGAATCGATTCGAACATAACGACATTAGCTCGACCAATGGTGTGAGTTTGGGGCGGGGCTTCCTGTTTGTCTGACCAATGGCAGCTGCAAAAGGTACCTAAACATGATTGGGATATTTGTTTCATAATTGATATGTCACACTCATGATTTGGAGACGGTATTTGCTGAACCGTGATGAAGAACAACCCCAGCAAAAAGACTCAATTATCTAGAGATGATGAGAAAATGCTCTTTGTTTTTTGGAACGGCTGCTTCTCACCTGACCTGCCAACACTCCTCAATCCAACCTTGAATTATCAGAGGAGACTCGCTCAAAGGATGTGTCCTTGTGCATCTGGACGGGCCCGGGATAGACGGCTCGGTCCACGGATGATGGGATGCTGGCTTGTTTCCCCTGTTTATGGCGAGGGATGTGTCTTATATCGGCGGCTGGTGCTGGAGGCCCGTACGCGTCGAGCTTTGAGAAGACAGGAAAGCTCGCTGACCCGTGGTGGAGTTCAATTAGCATTTGCAAATTACACCTGCTCTCCATGCTGCCTCTGTGAGCCGAGTGCCGCCGCGGCCCCGTCGCCGTCGGGCATGGCAGGGAGGGGGAAGATGTTGTCGGTGTTATTGCATGGCTGTATGAAATATTAACACCACAGCGCCAGCTCTCCGGGTCCCTGTACTCATCAAAAATAGAGCAGAAAGAGAAGGCGAGAGAAAAAGAAGAGCTAGGGGCGTTGCCACACCACCCAGCCGTAATGACGTTAACCTTTGCCCTCACCCCTATCTCTACACCTCATGACCCGAGCGGCCCGTTCTTCCGGAGGAAAAGAGCTTCCTCTTGAAGGGGCGAGGACATTTGAAGAGGTTCAGCTCACCCGCTGCCGCCACAAGGTCTGTACGAGAGCAGCCTGCCTTGAAAAAGGAATATGTATGTAAAAAAAAAAAAACCTGCAATATGGATCAGATATTATACTGTTTGTTAAAAATGTCACCAAATGAAACCACTCCTTTCCCATGTGCGATGGAGAAAGTTTTAATCGCATCCAAAATAAAAGTTTTTATTATTTTTTTTATATATATATATATATATTACCGAAAATGGTTTTAGTTAAGGATAGTAACGGATTGAGAATGCTTGCTTGCTTTCTTTCTCTCTTTAATCTCATTAATCTCACCTGCTTCACATGTAATAATACCAAGCGCACACTTCACAGGAGACGAATCTCTGGCTGTCTCCGTGTCTTCTGTTACTCGTGTGTGTGTTTGCCTGGGGAGCAGATGTGTTTGATGAGTTTCCTGTATTGAAGGATGTGCCACAAAATGTGTTGCATAAACACAATCGGCGATGTAATTATCAAGCTCATCATGAATCAACGGCTTGAGTTGGAACCAAAACAAGTCGCCACTGAGGTTCTTCCCGCTTTAAATCAAATTGGTTGCTTATGAAACAATCCCCATCTCCAAATCAGAGCGAAGCGAGAACAAACCTCTTATTTCCTCCGGGGTTCTGATGTGGTTTCTTCAGTTGTTAGCTGACGGGCTCTTGGCGCTCCTCGGAGATGTTCTCTGTGGCGGAGACACACGTGGTCCAGTGAGGTTCTGGTCAGGGACACATTGTTGCTGGTGTGTTTTTGACAAACTGTATAATATCTGATCCATATTGCAGGTTATTCTGGTAAAGAACCACCACTTCAAACAGAAGAGACCTGATGTGCCACAGTAATAGACGGGCATGTGGAAACTAATTAAAGGGATAGTTCATCCAAAAATTAACATTCGGTCATTTGTTCTGAACCTGTAGGACTATTCAATTAATAATTGATATCAAATTAATTCTTTTTAACAGCACGAAAACATTTACATTATTTGATAAATTAAATATATGAAAATTAAGAATTAATAATTGATATCAGATTTTCATTAGAACATTAGAATTTAGAGTTTATGAAAAATGTTTTTTTTTAATTTATTTTTTTTATAATTTTAAAATATGAAAATTATTGCAAAATCTTTATCAGTAATAATGATAATATTTATAATGGTAAAGAACCACATGTAGT
The DNA here is from genome assembly GCA_039654105.1 of Coreius guichenoti. Taxonomy (NCBI): domain Eukaryota; kingdom Metazoa; phylum Chordata; class Actinopteri; order Cypriniformes; family Gobionidae; genus Coreius; species Coreius guichenoti. Next base: position 34,223,137 of record CM077190.1, on the reverse strand, counting down.
AGTAGTAGTAGTAGTAGTAGTAGTAGTAGTAGTAGTAGTAGTAGTAGTAGTAGTAGTAATAGTAGTAGTAGTAATAGTAATAGTAATAATATTTTAATTTAAAATTTACTTTTTTTTTTTTTTTTTTAACCAGACTTTTTGTTTGTCCAAAATTAGTTCACAGGCATAAAATCAGAATGTACCGCTCCGCTCATGAATGTTTTGTTTACCTGTGTATCTTTTAAAGATTTGATGCCAAATGTTGCTAGTTCTCTTTAGACACTGAGATGTATTTCATAACACTGTGCCGGATCTGTCATGTCATATTTGAGCACAGGCTCCCTGTTATGGTCTGATGGCTGCATAAAAGGTGCGGTGAAAAAGTGGCGCCTGCTTTTGGGAAAAAAAGAGCCTTTCTGCAAAGCAGGACGGTCTGTTAATGGACACTGTCACTTAAGCTGCATTTGAGATTTTGGCTCAAGGTTGGCGTCAGGTTATCTGGCGGCTCCACACTGTCCTGCAGAAACAACTCTGCTCGGGAAAATAATGCAGTGCTTGGCCATTTTAAAGGATTTCCACACTGAATAACGACCCGACCTGCACAGTCCGACATGCCCTCGTCCTCTTCCAGCTGATGGTGTGTGTGTACTCGGCCCAGGGGAGCCGGCCAGTGGTTCGGTGGCGAGCCCTCGGGCGCTCATCCCTCCTCGCTTTGCTTGATTAGACCCAGAAGTCTCAAAGGCCGCCTGGAGACACATTTGTGCAAAATTGCACTTTCACTGCATGCACTTGATGCATCCGTCACCCACAGAGAGGTGGCTTTTGTGCACATCTGTGCTGCTCTGAGAGTAGATGCATGATACATGGAAGAAAATCACATGATATAGAAACACTTACACATCCTAGGCTTTACTGCCTTTTATAGAGAATAGATGTGCTGTAATACAGAGCTGTGACAGCAGAAGTCTATGTAGTCTAGAAAAATAGATAAATAGGAGAAAGCACCAACCATATATTTAGTTTTGATATTGGTACAGATTCATTGAGGTAGAATTAACCTGACAGACTGCAAGACTTGTTGTCCTGTTTACATCCACGTCGAACGGAAGAGACCGTAATACCACACATACACGGGCATGTGAAAACTGATGACAGAATGTTGATTTTTGGATGAACTAACCCTTTAACTATTTACACACCCTCATGTTGCTCTGAACCTGTAGGACTTTATTTATTTCTTCTGTTTAACATAAGATGATATTTTAGAATCTGGAAGTAATATATAGATATCGGGATTTAAAAAAAAAAAAATTAACAGCACAATTTTTATCAATTAAATTTGTGAAAAATGTGTAATAGTAATAATAAAGATTATTATTATTATTATTATTATTTTTTTTTTTTTTTTTTTTTAATAATTGTAAAATAAATAAAAAAATTATTTATTTATTTATTTATTTATTTATTTATTCCTTTTCAGTGTCTAAAGAGAATTTAAATATTTTAAATTCCTTTTTTATTATACACATACACATGTACACTGTATATAATAATAATAATAATAATAATAATAAATAGAGTAAAAGAATATTTAAAAAAAAATTAAAATAGATTAAAATAATGATTTTTTTTATATATTTTAATATATTTTTTTATATATTATATATATAAAAAAAATCATATTTAAATATAAATATATTTTTATATATATATATATATATATATATATATAAATAAACAAATTGATAAATTGATCAGTTTATTTCCGTCCATCCCTCCCTGTGTGGAGAACCATTGAGACCCAGAAATAGACATTGATCACAGAAATGACAACGTAATAGCGGCTTTAATTTGCATTAAGAGTATTATGGTGAAATATAATCTCCTGCAAATTCCACAAAGAAAATATCATTTTTACATTCAGACTGATCATAAAAATGAAAAGGTGTTATGGTGCAAATGAAATCTCTACCTCTGTTTCTCAATATATCACAGACGGTTTCCATGCGCTTCTGGAGTTCTGGCCCGGTCAGAGCGTGAATTGGAGGTGAATTGGTGGCACCCTTCGAGGCTCTGGACAGCCGGTCTTGAGACGCGTCCCATAAATCTTGGCGGTATTGATTAGGATTAGAGGTGAAATGTTATGATAATGTTTGGTGGTTTCAGGAGTTGTGTTGGTCACTGGAGCAGTTAGCACATTAATCACAGCTGTCTGGCCGGCGGTCGGGGGATTCGGGGCATGGGCGGGTGATGCCCAGCTGCCCGGCGCTAGTGCGGGTCGCTTCTGTGAAGGACAGGGAACAATAATTGAAGCCCCAGCGTCCCAAACACAGCACGCATGTCTGACACCTTCACGTGGGCTGGGAATTGATCCTGTAATGTAGAGGCCTTGTGTCTTTGGCTGTCTGTTCATATCGGAGTGTGACAGTTTTCATGAACCAGTACTTGAATGTGTGTGTATATATTCATAACATTTAAATTCATAGGGTAATTATTAGGGTTGGGCACCGACCGAATTACGTCAGTACTACAGAGTACCGATTCACATTAAATCAATCGGTGCCACATTTCGGTACCTGAGAACGCATCTGGTGATATAGACTAGTGTCTGTGAACATTAAACCGCAAAAAGACTATTTAAATACGAATCCTGCGTGTCTCTGTGTGAATGAATGGCACAGACGCACTGTTTAATTTACAAGACACAGACACACACACAGACACACACAGAATCATGTGTTTCCATCTCATACGAGGACATGAATGCATGAACTTCATCTCCAGAGCCGCTCTGAGAGTAACTTCATGAGCATTTTATTAAAAGATAAATTAAATGTAATGTTTTATGTCTTCATTTGATTTACCAGAAAATACACAACACAGAATTTGTCAGCTCTGGTATAATGTCAATAACACTTCTATAAATGACTTACAGTTTCTGCACAGTTATTGAGGGAAACATCCCTAAAGTACCGAAAAAAGGTACCGTCGGGTACCGGCACCGAATTTCAGGATAAAATGTGAACGGTACCCAACCCTAGTAATTACATAACCATGGATAAAATGGACAAAAGAAAACTATCCCAGAGTTAAAAATGTATATGATACATTAATTTCTCATTCTCAAAGCATATCTCAGATCCTCTCCGTCTCTTCTGCCGTAACAAAGGTAAAGGAGTATTTTAAACAGCGGCTTTGACAGGGAAGATCATTCACCTTTAAAGCCGTACAGACGTCTGTAAGGGCTGCAGATTACAGACGGAGTCAAATATTTGAGCACGCTGATGCTGAGGAGGTGCAGAGAGGAACGCTTTTCATCCCTTCAGAAAGATTTCTGCCGCTTTCAGAGGGAATCAGAGGCTTGTGGGAAATGTATGCTGACAGCTGACGAGGAAAAGAGATTATTGAAGAACCGATTACAATGCACATGTATGCCAGAGTGACGACTGCACAATCAGAGAAAATAAGGGCTTTTGTTGTCAGTTGCAGTGATCGCCGCTTAAACAGCAGACGTTAGATGTAACCAGCTCGTCTGTTCAGCTCAACTCTTTCTGATAACTCGCTCGCAATCAATCAGACTCACGGCGAACCTGCTCCTACATATTCAGGGCGCATTGGCGCTGGTTACGGGGGCGTCTCGCAGTCCGTCAGTATAATGAGAATGGCCTTTTCTCTAAAACTAAACCCTTAATGAAATGGTGGGCAAAATCCCTTGCTCAGGACTTCTGCCTCCGAGCGATTTTCCTCTCGCGGGCCTGAAGCAAACCCAAAAGCCACAATTGCTGGTGAGATTGGCAGTGGAAACTTGGGAGACAATGTGTTTGCCATGCAATCTAAATTGGCCCAATGAGCAATTTCTCCCTGGAAGGATGGCGTTTGTAGACGATGACCGAGATGTAGAAAACCCAAGCCTTTGAAACCGCCATTACAGCAAACATTTATCCAGAGACACTAAGAAGTGCTTCATATATCATATGAATCAGCAGGGGACTCACTCCACAGGCAAGTGTTCTTACAGAGGCATGAGTTATGTGTGATTTTACCATTTTAAAGCTAATGTAGTGTTTTCATTTCATTTCATCACGCCCATAGACCGTTAAAAAATATGGACGATGCGCCTTCACTATCTTCCACTGAAGAAAAGTGAAGCCGCCAATGTCCGAATATGGCGCTGACATCTTGCGCTGATTTGGGACCTGAGTCTGCGCAGTAGAGAGCAGGAAGTAGAGCCGCGATATCAAGACCCCGCCCACACTCCCGCAGGATCTGTTAGTACAGTTTACTGCAGAACAACTCATTTTGGTGTGAAATAAACAGTTATGGAAATTTAGAAATTAAAGCTCCAATCTCCTCCCGAAAATCCTGAAAAAAGTCCTGTTAGTGCCGCAGTGACTACTTCTCAAAGACTTCTCAATCATCACATCACACCCTGTTTTTATAGCATCAAATAACTATCTAAAACCAAATTTATTTAAAAAATGAACACTTGATCTTACATCAGCATGATTAAAAACTACCTAAAATGATAGAAACCATCTTTGAAAAAAAATTATCTGAAGTGTAATTTGATTGTTTAGTTTGTCCCACGTCCCATTACATTACACGGAGAGGGCGGGGTTTATGAGCTATACTGGGACCAACCACCTGGGGGCGATCGAGACTTTTTGGCTTCACTTTTCAGGACTTGTGCGGCACACTTGGATCACACCACAAACTATTTAATGACTTCAGTTTCAGAGTCACTAGCCGCGTGATAGTGACTAGTGGAAACGCGTCAATTTCGCAAAAACTCCCATATATCGCAAAACAGTTTTTACGCTCGCATGAGGTGGTTTTTCAGTTTTTCACTTTCAATGGAAAGTTTTTTTTTTTTTCCGCATTTACAGGTCACCTGGCGTACGTAAAAGACAATCATTCTTAAAAGATGACGCCGTATGTCGGACAGAAGACGAGACAGTTCTTCATTAAACTCATAAAAGACAATAGAATTACAGGAATACTGGATTCTGAACAACAAAGAAATGCCACAAATTATCATTTAAGACCTTGAAGCAGATGTGAGGGAGAAACACCACACACACCTCATACGTGGCCGCTCCCAAAGGGGCTTTCCTTGCTGTTAATGCTTGGATAACACGCACGTCTCCTTTTATTAATAATAACGGCCAGTGCGGTTACTGGGATATACATAAACCCAACATACGTGCCATAATTTTGGAATGACTTATCGTGAGAGGAAAAAAAAAGTTTTAGTCGCATAACATCGGTTAATGGAAACGCCGTCTTTTCGCAAAAGTTTTTTATCGACGTTTAGAAAATATTGCAAAAGTTTGGCGCAAATCTGTAATGGAAACGCGGCTAATGTAAGTCAGGCATTCGTTTGATTCCTGAAGAGTGAGAAACTAACACTTTTAGAATATTGATGTGTTTAAGTGGCCCAACGTTTCGATTTGTGGCTTAACCAATCATGTGAGTTTGGGGCGGGGCTGACTGACTGACTGACCAATGACAGATCAGGCAATTCTGTTCAGAGAAATGTCGGTTTTTGACTGCAATTATTCTTTTTTTTTTTTTTTTTTTAAACCTCGACAAGCATTATAAATGGGCTTTGGTGGAAAAATGTAAGTCTCATAAATGTAGAAAGTGGTCAATAAGCAGTGGGTTTCTAGCATTAGGATTGTGTTTGTGTGTAGTTCAGGTTGGTATTGAGCGTGTGAGCTCAAGTCAGCTTTGATATCTCTGTGGCAGAGGAGTCTCTAATGACTTATGCATGAGAAGATGGACAGAATCACCTTCTACTGTAAAAACAGAGCGAAAGAGCGAGAGATGCTGAAAGGTCACACAGTGAGGAGGAGGGACGAGCTGAAGCCAGCGGTGTGTAAAGCAGATTCCCTGCTGGTCACTGGTGTGTTTCACTGGTTCTGATGGGTCAGATGGGATTGACTCTGATTTGATGTTAGACATCTCATATATCACCAGCCCACGCTCAACCTTTAACAAACGCCACACAAACAGCTGTTTACGTCAGTCACTGCTGCACAAATGATTTCTTGCACGGAGAAGTTTGGGGTTCGGGAGATTTTTTTTTTTTTTTTTTTAAAGTGTTTTGAAAGAGTCTCACCAAAGCTGCATTTATTTGATCAAAAATACAGTTAAAATAATGGAATATTTTTAAAATGTAAAACAGCTGTTCTCTATGTTAATATATAGTAAAGTGTAATTTATTCCTGTGATCAAAGCTGAATTTATCATCATTACTCCAGTCTTCAGTGTCACATGATCCTTCAGAAATCATTCAGATATGATGATTTGATGCTCAACAAACATTTATGATTATCAATGTTGAAAACAGTATGTTTTTGTGGAAACCGTCATACACTTCCTTTTTTTAGGATTCTTTGAATAGAAATTTCAAAAGAACAGCATTTATTTAAGGTAGAATCTTTTTATAATATTATAAATGTCTTCATGGTCACTTTTCAATCAATTCAATGCGTCCTTGCTGAATATAAGGGTAACACTTACAATAAGGTTTCATTTGTGAACATTAATTAATGTAATAACTAACATGAACTAACCATGAGCAATACATTTGTTACTGTATTTGTTCATCTTTGTTAATGTTAGCTAATAAAACTCCAGCTGTTTATGGTTTGTTCATGGTCAGCTCACAGTGCATTAACTAATGTTAACAAATACAACTTTTGATTTTAATAATGTATTAGTAAATGCTGAAATTAACTAAGATTAATAACTGCTGTAGAAGTGCAGTTCATTATTAGCTTAACTAATGCAACCTTATTGTAAAGTGTTACCAATATAAGTATTAATTTGTTTAAAAAAATCTTTCTGACCCCAACCTTTTGATCTGTAGTGTAAATATTAGGGGTGTAACGGTACACATATTCGTACCGAACCGTTTGGGTACAGGGCTTCCGGTATGGTGCACGTGTGTACCGAACGGTACCGAATGCAATCTTTAACAGTCGGCTTGTTTTACGCCGGAACACACTTCAATCCGAGTTCCCACATGAATATATTCAGTATTCAGTCCATTTTATCAGGAAATTCAAACGATAAATGCCGTTTTGACACTCTTTAATGTGACGTGACTGATCACTGTATAGACGAGTGAACGCGATCATCTCGTCATAGTCAAAGAATAAACATGAATGAACATCTGAAGGTGTGTTGAGGATACATTACAACTTACTGAAGCGTATCATATGTGGTGTAATTGCTCAGTGTTTCAACGGCGGAAAGACGTCAATAAAACAGCTTGAGAACAATGTCCCGTAGCATCACATTTCCCTCAGAAGTCATTCAGTGTCCACAGCTGTGAGTTCACTAGAGAAATCAACTCTTTCACTGAATATATGCACTATATTAGCCTATATATTCATTATATTCCACTGAACCTGTTAGTGATGTCTGGATTATATAATGTGTGTTTAAATAAGTCATGAAAATGACAGACACTGTGTATAAATGATTATATTTCAACAACGATTTGGAGAAAAAACACAATTTTATAATTAGATTTAGAAGTTAATGCAAAAACTGCCTTATGTGACGTTTACATGTTTGCGCACAATGTGTTTTGAGTGTTGATTATTATATATAAACAGCAACTGAAGGCTAATAGTTTGGGCTCTGTCCTTTAATATTATAGTAATGTGCAAGTAAGGGTTCCCTATAGTTTAAAGCATTAGCAGAGAATTTTTTTTATCTTTAAGAAACTTTTAGTTTCAGACACAATTTGTTCAGTAAACCACCGTTTAATAAAAAAAAAAGCAATTTTATATTTAGTTTTCTCTCCCCTGCTGTACCGAACCCGTACTGAACCGTCAGATTTGTGTACCGTTACACCCCTAGTAAATACATATTTCTGTATTTTCTTCAGTGAGAGTGTCATTGTCTCTCATGATAAGAGCGTTTGGCGTTCAAGACACTCATGAGTCATTGTTTTTGTTTACGGTTCTTTCCATTTATGCAAATAAGCAGGTATGGGATGTGGTAATGATGATGATTGTGATTTTGTGTGTGTGTGTCTCTGTGTTGTGACTGGATGTGCTGGTGATGGCGCTCTGTGAGGGTCTCTCTCTCTCTCTCTCTCTCTCTCTCTCTCTCTCTCTCTCTCTCTCTCTCTCTCTCTCTCTCTCTCTCTCTCTCTCTCTCTCTCTCTCTGTCTCTCTGTCTCTCTCTCTGTCTCTCTGTCTCTCTGTCTCTCTGTCTCTCTCTCTCTGTCTCTCTCTCTGTCTCTCTGTCTCTCTGTCTCTCTGTCTCTCTGTCTCTCTCTGTCTCTGTGTCTCTCTCTCTCTCTCTCTCTCTCTCTCTCTCTCTCTCTCTCTCTCTCTCTCTCTCTCTCTCTCTCTCTCTCTCTCTCTCTCTCTCTCTCTGTGCTGTAATGGCAGTGAGACAGGAGGAGGAGGTGAGCACTTGCTCCTCATTGCCCTTCCATTATCACTGGTTGACCTACTTCAGTGGAAGAGTGCGGATGAAATCACGGGTCCTGCTGGTCCCTCGACTACAATAGCTGAGAGCGAGTTAGAGTGTGTGTGTGTGTGTGTGTCTAATGCTGTCTGTCTTCCACCTCGACCCCTCAATACTCCATCCGTGTGTCATTTACAGTTAACACCTCCATTATCACCCGTGTCTCGCTGCTCTCTCATGTGGCCTTCCTTTATGCCTTTGTTGCTTTTCCAGACAATGTTTGACTTGCTCGGTCTGGGGTTATTACAGTAGACGAAGACTAAATCCATAAAAAAAAATTGTTGTTACTTGGAATAATAAAACGTAAACTTGCAGTGAATATAAAAAGTGCACAGTGTGCATTATTATTATTATTATTATTATTATTATTATTATTATATAATTTTGTTATTTTCTCTGAAATGTCACTTTGGTTTTCAGTGGTTTGTGTTTGTTTTTGCACCCTCATGCTGTTTCAAACCTGTATAATTTTATTTCTGTGGAGCATAAAAGGAGAAATGGTCTCCAGTACATGGTCATGAAATTACATGATTATTAATCAGCCCACTTAAATGCACATTATTATTGATCATCTGAGTATCTGTAGCCTTTTCCAAAGCTTCAACTTCAAAGTGCGATAAGAAGTCAGTCACTTATTTATAAATTCAGATATTCCGACTGTACTCATGCAAAGACGCTTCTGAGACCAGACGAAGATGTCTCTTCTTTAAAGATATTGTTTTTCTTTCATCAGGTTCTTAATGATTTAGTTCATCTCTTGGAGTATCTGAAGGGAAACAAGACTCTATCAGTTGTATTGAAATGAAGTAGACATCCTCCTTTCCTTAATATATGATTTAGTATGTAACGTTCTGTGAAGATACCAGCTACTCAAGGAAAAGAACCATGATTTCTATGCATTTGGCAGATGTTTTTATCCGAAGCGTCTTACATTTGCATTGAAGTTATACATTTGAATCCATGATCTCAGCGTTGTGCTCTAGTGTTTGAGCTACAGGATGGCTTTAGCCAACTTGCGATAAGGTTGGTGACGTGTAGTTTGAAGCTACACGATTAATCGTTAAAAGATTCACACATCCACACGATCTTATTCCTAAATGACAATTTAATTAAATTTGACAAGTGCTAGGGATGTAACGATTCATTCAACTCACGATACGATACGATTTTCTCACGATTTTTTTTTTTTTTTTACAAAATGAATGACAAATTATAAAATGAAAGTGTCCTTTTATTTCTCAGACAAAATTCTGCATATTTCTTTGTAAAATTTTAATATATATTTTATGTCAAATAACTCAATTGAAATTTTAAAACAAATCCTCAAAGTCCCTTCAAGGAGATCTTCCAGTGGTGTTTTCCTGGGAGCAGGTGTTTCAGCTTCTTCATCCTCGTCCTGAGGAAGAGCAGAGATAAAAAGACTGGGTCAAATAAAGTACAACATGACAGGGGTTTCACATTGTTAAAAAGGCAAGATTTCAATTATAATTTGTATCATTACACTTGCAAGAGTTAGAAAAACAGAACACATTTAGATAAATATGCCATAATAATCAACAAATTGAAAAAAAAAAAAAAATCCATGTACACATTTAGAGAAAGAGATAGTAAAATAAATCCAACACCTGGTTCTGCAACAGCACAGCGTTCTCCTTCAGTCTGTGAACACATCCTCGCGCTGGTCTTTCTCTTGATGAGGAAGAGCCTTGAATCCGTTTACTATTGCAGAAATCTTTCGCTGTGAAAACACTGATGCACCTTGTGATCTCCGTGGCATTCGCCCTCGACGCCGCGAGTGGGGCTGCAAATCCTCCGGTCAGTGGTTTGGCCTGTTATCTTTGTACATGCAGACGGAGGTGACTGGAGCATCTCACTGTGGTGATTGTTAGTCGTCGGAAAGTCAAAATGCCGCCACACCTCCGATTTGAATGAGTCAACGTAAACTCTGCGCTTGCCGTCGCCATGCTTCTGTTTAACGGTGTGTGCACACAAGTGCGCTCGCGCTCAACTTCCATATGAATGAACTGAAAACATTCGCGCCAGTGTTCACACACAGTCCGTAACGCTAGCTACAACTTGCTCGTTGCTATCGTGCCTGTAAAGCGAGGTCACAGTGTATATGGTTTCAGCGTCCATGCTGTTTAAAACGTGTATCGCGATTCGTTTAACATCTCAACCGACTTGAATCGTCACACATTTGTATCGATTTTCAACCGGCTCCGAATGAATCGTTACATCCCTAACAAGTGCGATCACAGCGATTCAGATCTGCATTGGCACTGCCGCTGATCCAAAGAGAGCCGTTGTGATGTAATGGAAATAACATCCCAGCATTTATTTTCATCAAGAGGTGTATAATTTTTGGTCAAGATCATGTATTGAGTCCAGCACTCTGTCAAGTCTCCTCCAGCACATCCCAAAGACTTTCAATGAGTTTAAGGTCTGGTGAAAATGATCCTTCATGCTCCCTCACAACCATTCTCTCACAGTCTGAGCTGATGAATCTTGACATTGTCATCCTGGAATATGGCCATGATGTGTCGTCCTACATGGTTGTTTAAGAAATGAAAAGCTACACACTCCATCAATTAGGAAACTGCAATAATGATCCGTATTTAATTAGATAATTAGAATTATAATTTTTACATTTAAACGTAACATATCAGAAACTTGTAATACAAAACCGTTAATGTACTGTGATTAATCAACTAGGGAAATATGATGTCTGTTTTGGAGCATGATGGTGATTAAATGGTGACACTCTTATTTTTTGGGGCGAATTCCTTCCATGTTCCACCATCAGGTTTATATGAAGTCGAGGAGTTAAGAGGATTGTGGTCCTCCTGATAATGAGTTTGGGTGGCTCTCATGAGGTGTGACGGCTTATCGGGGAGGAGTCTGTCCTCTCGCCGGAGGGCTTCATAATGCATTAGCTCATTAGCTGCTGAAGACGCTGGTCATGCTAGTTCAGATTCCTGCTGTAATGCCGTCAACATTGCTTGGCATCGGCCCGATCCACTCCGCTGCTGCAGGCCAAGATTTGCGACTTCACATTACATGTGCCCCGTCACATTCAAGCTCACATCAAACTCGTCTCATCTGCTTCCAGTGCTGCAACTTTAACACCTACGGTGTGTCACGAACGCGTCTGATGCGCAGCCAGAGTCCTCATCGTCATCATCTGTGTGTTAATAAAGAGCTGCAGGTATTGCTTTCAGTGCAATATAGAGATGCATAGGAAAGAAAAATCTCACATTTTCTATTTTATGGATATAAAACTACACTGTAAACCCAATCAGTTTCCTCAGGACAGCAATTTAAAATATATTAAAGGGTACATAACACACACAGTTTCTGCCAGTCTCATGTTAATCTTGAGTATCTATAGAGTAGTGTTGATCCTTCATATCTCCCAAGAGTCTTTAGTTTTATCATATTTATAAAAGACAGATACACTGTACCGATTCTTTCTGAAAACAGCCGAGCTCGTGGAGGCATGCAGTGGGCGGAGCTAAAGAGACACACACACACACACATCATGGCATTATCCCTGGATAACTCTCAAATCTCTATACGTTGGTGTTGTTCACATTATATGCACTTACGCGCCGATTGCCAACAAAACACACACATTTGATGCAGTTTCACTCACCGCCTGTGGTTTCCACTCATGACCGGGAGCAAACACACACACTTGCAGAACTCCGGAAACACAAACTGCATCCACTGTTCCCTTAACGCTGGGTTATTTGTGAAGCTGAACAAGGTGATCTTTCCCTCACACCAGAAACACACTTCTTTAGTGACATTGTTGATCTCGTGTCTAAACACACAACGCCAGCGCCGCCGACGGCTCCCGTAACCCGAACGAAGCTCGTTGATGGACGCGCTCTTGCTCTCGCTCTGGGTGGTGTGTGTGTGCGCGCTCATCCGGGAGAAGTGCCCATACAAGCAATTCCGCCCTTTATGATGTCATACAGGGCCATACTCAAAAAAAACGTTCCGAAACTTGTTTGAATCCTGAAGGAGTGTATTTGGCACAGAAATACTCCGTCATACGTCCAACTCGTTTTTTGAAACTTTGTCCATGTTTAGCATGAGAATCAACTCTTTAACAGTGTAAATAAGTCAGAATAAGCTCACGCTCCACTCGTCACATGATGGAAACCCTACAAAAAACCCAACATAACTCTTCTAAACTAGCATAACATTAAACACTACTAAATCTCCTACTTAATGTTAATCTTGCACCGAAAACATGATATAACACTTAATTTTGGCATTTACTGTCCCTTTTGAGTGTCATGAATGTTTGTCTAAATTAAAAGAAACAAGTTCATAAAACTCAAAACAATGAATCAATTCAGATTACTTAATGTGTCAGTTTTGTGAACTCAAAAGGAAAGTTCTAAATACTCATAAAAGTTCATTTGATTGAACTAATTTGTTTAATTTGAGTTGGCTCTACTCAAACCAATTAATTATTTTGAGCGTTAGGTTTTACAGTGTAAGTTTTTCACCCTGATATCGATGAGAGAGATATAATATTATATAAACAAATATATAGTTTCACTGAAGTCTCCCCACTTCAGACCTCAATATCTCTATCAACTCTAAAACTAATGATAACGACAAAAGCACGACAAAATGAATTAAAATGAAAACTGAAAATAAAAAAATAAAAGCTAGCTCAAAATATTAATACTTTACCAGTACTTAAATAATACTAAAATGACGCTGGTTCTCAATATGAACCAAAACAAAATGATCAAAATGTCATAGGTGTGTATTCTCGCTCTATTTATTCATTTAGCATCTGTTAATTGTCGTGTTTTTATTTCTTTGAGTTAGAAACGTCTGAGATCTCAGTATGAACTCCTTGATCTGAGCTGCTATATCATCTCATACTTTACACACTCAGTTGACACACTTGTGTGTCTTTCAAATGCAGGAGATCAGGAAGTGAAATTGATACTTAAAATAACGCGCAAGTGAAAACTCCATTAGGTCTCGGCTATAAAAGAGCAAGCTTTGAGCAATGACTGCGCTCTCAGGGGAGCCGCGAGCGCGGGAGGCTTTTTTTAGGCCGCTGGAAGCGCGGTGTGTGCTTGTACAGGTATGTGGGATGAGAGGAGGATTATTCATGCTTGCGTTCCTCAGGATGGAGTGAGTGTGAAGAGGAAGAGAGAAAGACAGCGCTGGATTGTGTGACAGACAGTCAGAATGTTCCGGACTCTGGAGACGCGGGGCGTCTCTCGTTCACTGACACGTACAGTCCTAAATGTCCTTCAGCTCTGGAGATCTGCTGCGCTGTCTGTGCGTGTGTGCGCGTGTGTGCGTGCGCGTGTGTGCGTGTGGGGTACTCTGGGAAAAGTTAAAGTTACTGAGGTACCAAACACTTTACAGTGTTTAGTGTGGAGTATACAAATTATTACAATACTATACATTTTGGGGTCACTATGATTTATTTATTTATTTTTTTAAATTAAATTAATACTTTTATTCAGCAAGGAAGCATTAAATTGATCAAAAGTGACAGTAAATATGTTTGTACACAACTGTTTTCAACTCTGATAATAATCATAAATGTTTGAGCATCAAATCCTCATATTAGAATGATTTGTGAAGGATCATGTGACACTGAAGACTGGAGTAATGATGATAAATTCAGCTTTGATCACAGGAATAAATTACACTTTACTATATATTCACATAGAGAACAGCTGATTTACACTGAAATAATATTTCACTATTTTTACTGTATTTTTCATCAAATAAATGCAGCCTTGGTGAGCAGAAGAGACTTTTAAAACAAAAAAAAGTGTTTGAACAGTAGTGTATTTTGGCTAATATTTGCTGAATTTTATATTATTGATTATTTTCACTTAAATGATTTGTGAGTAAATATTGTGCGATCAAATTGTCATCAGTCCTTATCAGTAGACAACCAAAAAGCAATCTGTGCATTGATATATTGATAACCATTCAGTGCAAAATTACAAAATTCAACAGTTGATTAGAATATACTATAAAACAAATGTTTGGAAGCTTTTGGTGTCGTTTGTATTCAGGTGTGTCCATTTGAGCAAAGCAAGGTTGTTTATTCCCTCAAGTATTAGTATTATAGTGATATATTATGTTTATATTCTGGAATATTTGGAGAATGTGTTTGGAAAAGCAGCTGTAGATTATGCTGAAATGGACACCATGACAGTGATTGATACATAGTGACCACAGCCAAAAATCTACTGTACTACCACACGTTTGTGTTGTTCAGGTTGACATAAGGCACTATGGGAAAGATTGTGTGTGTGTGTGTGTGTGTGTGTGTGTGAACGTGGCCTTTTTACCCATGGCCCCTTTGTGTGAGAGGAGATAAGCATCCATGTTCTTCTGACTTTCATCTGAGTATTGATGATGTGTGTGAATTGGACGTCATTAATGTTCTCTGATATTTCTCCGCTCTTGATTTGCAGACGGGGTTTAAACTTTACCCTCGGTATCATGGTGAGGAATATTAAACCGTACGGGGGACAAACGCACGAGAGGACACAATAGGTGATCAGAATTGAATATAAATAGTTTAATTAGCCGGTTAGTTCATTTGGAAACGTGAATGCTTATCTGCAGGGTGACGCTAAACGCTCAAGCAGAAACTTGCTGAGTCCTGGAGAAATGAGGAAATGTTCAAAGCTTAATTAGGGACGAACATCACAGCGGTTGTTTAATTCAGTATGAGTCGAGCAGGAGCTGCGGGTTTATTATCCGTCCGCTGGTTACACCGGTTCTCTTGTGTTATTGTCAACTCACTCTAAAACTATTAAAAATGGTTTTCATTCATAGAAATATAACATGAAAAGCAAAAATGTATGGAAAATTAGAAATAAATAAGTTGAAGTACTAAGATTGTTTAAAACTGAAATAAAAATAAATTAAAGCTAAATACAAAAATGTTAAAAAATATATTAAAAAAAACTATCATAAATGACAAAACTCGAATAAGTTTGAGGTAATCATCAAATTTTTTAAGTTAAGAAATTTAAAGTTTAAGTAAGCAGAACTTGCTTAATTGCTCTTAACTTGAAATATTTGAGTAAGCTAATTCATACATTTAACTTAAAATTATCAACTTAAATATTTTTAGTAGTGGAAACTTGACTAGCTTTAACTAGCTAATTCAATAAATGCTACCTTGCTAATTGGTAACACAATGCTTTGATAGCATTAGCATAGCATAGCACTTGTTGAACGAGGACAGCAATATAAAACATTTAACATAAATCTGTCCTCAAACTGCACTCATGCTCCACTCGTCACATGATGGAAACTCGTCTAAACTAACATAAAACATTAAACTATTAAATCTTCAACTTAACATTAATCTTGCACAAAAAACATTATATTACACTTAATTTTGGCATTTACTGTCCCTTTTGAGTGTCATGGCAAAGCATGCTGGGAAATAGAAATCCCAGCCCAGTTTCAGTTAAATTTAAGTTTGTCTAAATTAAAAGAAACAAGTTCATAAAACTTCAGAATAGAGAATTCAGATTACTTAAAATGTGTCAGTTTTGAGAACTCAAAAGAAAAAGAAAGTTCTAAATACTCATAAAAGTTCATTTGATTGAACTCATTTGTTTAATGTGAGTTGGCTCTACTCAAACTAATTCATTATTTTGAGCGTTAGGGTTTACAGTGTACTAACACTTAGCTTAAAATGAAAACTGAAAATATAAAAATAAAATCTAATTCAAAATATTACTAAAATACTGTAATAATTGATAAATAATAATATTTGCCATAGTGTCCTGTCTAAACTATAGTCAGTCTCACATGTTTACAGATTGAATTTGTTTTTGGCAAATAATTTGTCAAGCCAACTTTACAGTATTTCTACAGTGCTTTATATAATGCAGATCGTTTCAGCAGCTTCACAGAAATAAACAGGAAAATAACAGGGCTCAAATATGAGACGCATTCTGATTCTCTGAAAAGACTGTCATTATTCCGCTCGATTCAGTTCGCCGTGGGGTTGGGACTGAGCTCGGTACTTTTAAGGGCACCGAACCGAATTACGTCGGTACCGTTTCACATTAAATCAATCGGTGTCAAATATCGGTACCTGAGAATGCATCTGGTGAGATAGACGAGTGTCTGTGAACATTAAACCGCAAAAAGACTATTTAAATACGATACCCCTTAAATACCCCCCCCCCCCCCACACACACACACACACACACAGAATCGTGCGTTTCCATCTCATACGAGGACATGAACGCATGAACTTCATCTCCAGAGCCGCTCTGAGCGTCACTTCATGAGCATTTTACCGTTTCATTTGAGAAAAACTATCATCATATCATAAACACACAGAAACTCAAAGCTCTTTACGGCAACCCGTCAAAATAAAAGTTCGGTTTAACTTGACAAATATATTACTGTTGTACAGCAGAATTTAGATCAGCTCAATGTAATAATACTAACACTAATGTAATAATAAATTATCAACTTTATTTTAAGGAATAATCACAATTTTTCTTCCATGTTTTAATTTGAACAGTATAAAGCTCAGTTGTGCAGCACTTTGTTTGACAAAGTTTAATTAAATTAACAGATAAATAAAATTTTATCTTCATTTGATTACCAGAAAATACACAACATAGAATTTGTGTGAAATCTTTTCATAGAAATGAAATTTTAAAAAATGGTTGTTTTTATGAATTAAGTAGCTAGTAGCCTACTATTTACTGGTAAATATTACAGTAAACAAACATCACAGACAGCTCTGGCATAATGTCAATAACACTTCTATAAATGACTTACAGTTTCTGCAGTTATTGAGGGAAACATCCCTAAAGTACAAATTTCAGGTACCGGTTAAAATGTAACCCTAGTTCAGTTGATTCAGTTTAATAACTGTCTTCATCAATTATGAAACATTAGATTCAGCTGTAAAAGAGCCTCACTGTTGTTGATGCATGAGGAAATCATAATAGATCCGTGACAGACGCACATGAAGACAAACGCTCAGGATAGCCACGCATTCTCTAGCCAAACCTTTGTGCTCATGGTTGTTTAGTACGCACTAATTGCCTGCTTGATCCCATCTGTGATTCCGTGTGTCTCTGTGCTCAGCCGACTGCATCCCGCTCTTCCGGATCCGCAGTAACGAGCTGTTGGTTTGTTCGGAGCTCCTGTAATGACCTCGAGGCGGTGGAGGTCAGGGTGTGACCGCATCCCTCTCCGGCCAATTATTATGTGTGACGCTGACGAGCCCTCCGGAGTGCCTCTGCCCGCCGTGACACGTGTGACAGGAAGTACAGTGAGAACCGGGCTTTGATTGGCACCATCATTAAACCCCCGGAGCAGACGAGCCGTGACCTCCACGCCAGCCTTGACCCCCGACCCGCGCTTTTAAAAACACTGTCGCTGCATGCGGTCAGCAGAAATGATGCTGACGGCTTCAAGTGAGATCTTAGTTGTTTCTTAGAAAATCCTGCTTCTCAGATGATTATCCTGATCTCTCACGGGTCTCAGACTTGCCAAGAGACCAGTTTTTGTAAACTTCATATTAATTCTCCCAATAACAAAGCATTCCACATTAATTGTATAGCTCTAAAGTCTTACTATGTCAAATATTGATTCATTATTATTCTATTTATGTCTAACAAAACTTTTTAGGAGAGTTGATACTTTATTAAAATGTAATACTTATTAAAATGTATTAAATTGTATTATCTTTATTAACATTTATTGCAGGATGCCGGATGATTTAACAGCCCTTAAATTAGTACATTATTAAATATTAAATTATATTGTTAAATTATTTATGATATTATTTATTTAATAATAAATATTAACTATTTAATATTCATTAAATATTAATATTAAGATAATCAGTGTTATTTAATTTAATATTTAATAATAAATATTTCATTATTTATTTATTTATTTTTTAAATAATTTAACTTCACTTTAACTTGATGTTTTTTCCTCCCTCAATAACTATTGTTTTTATTGAGGAACATGCAGTTCTGGAATCTCTAAATGAATCGCGTTATAAAAACTCCCAGTTTCTGTTAATAAAAGTAGTTTGAAAACAAGCAAATTTGTCGTAACTATTGCAGAAATAATAAAAATACTGAAAATAGATTATAAAATTAAACATTTTATACTATTCTTAAATACTATTGTTCATTGTTGCATTTTGGAAAACATGCCTACTTGTTTTTTAAAATAAATAGTTATGAATCATAATGTATTTATTTATTGTTTATTATCATTATTTACTTAAATTTTACTGTTTTATTATTAGTTTTTTTCTAATTATCAATCATAATCATTTATTTATTCATTATTAATTAATATTTTCCTTAGTCCTTTATTTTTATTATTATTATAACATTTTATTGTAGTTTACTGATTTATTTTTATTAAAATATTACTTGTCTAGTTATTATTAAATCTTAATTTATCTTATTTATTCATTAATTAATATTTTCCTTAGTACTTATTATTATTATTATTATTATTATTATTATTATTATTATTATTTACTTACATTTCATTATGGACGAAGAGTTTTTTGTTGTCGACTCCGTCGGTTAAACGCTGGCGGAAACGTCTCGTCTCTGTACGGCCATCCCGGCGCCGGCGCTCAGAGAGGGATGGTGGCGTGCCGCTGTAAATTAGTCCCTGGCGGTGACACCATGCTTGCTGGGTAATTTGGACAATGGGGCATTTGACAGCTCACCCATCACTGCAACTGCACCCTGGGGAGGAAGCCCTCGCTGGGCTCTTCCTCTCGCTCCTTCAGGCTGATGGAGCTGCTCTCTAAGTAGCAGCATCATTCTCCAATCAACCAACAAAATGGCTTTTCATCTGAGGATGGAGAGAGAGAGAGAGAGAGAGACAGATGGACAGAGACTTTTTCCCTTCATAAATCTCTCTCTTGCAAGGCATTGGCTGAATGATTGAAACCACACACAAAAAACATCCCTTTAAAATGCTGGAAGAATGCCATTCTTTGTCAGGTTTTTTTTGGCCTTGTAGTTCGTCTAAAAACACAGTTGTGTGAGTTTTTGTGTGTTTCAGTATCCGGCTGTAGTTTTGCTTCCATTGGCTGATGGTTTGGAGCCGCACTAGCGCTGGGTTTCCATGACACCCTGGGAGCTAATTCTCCCTGTGCGCCGTACATATCATTTCCCATGATGATAAGTGAGGAATGTGGACTCCGAGAATGAGCGTTTCCCCCTGTAGGGCTCGGCGATATATCCCATATTCACATCGGTACATTTCACAAAGTATGAGATCATTTCACTCAGGGATATCGCAATGATTTTTTTATTTGGCGATTACGTTTCCTGAGGACTGTCATTAGACTAATCACAAGCCTCC